>PUFA01000534.1:0-240416 GCA_003508835.1 Eonycteris spelaea
AGACAAGGTGACAGCCTCCATAAGCATCACTTATTCATTCAACAAATACGTACGTAACACCATATTATATGCTAAACCCTATGCTAGTCATTGGCAATAGAGAGATTAAACAAACTGACAAGATCACTTCTCTGGGGCTTACAGTTTTGTCAGGAAAACAGTCCAAAAATAATCACACAGGAAACTAAATGCAATTGTAATATGTACTGAGAGCAGATAACCTGAAGGCCTAACCCAGTCTAGTATGTCAGAGAATGTTTCCTCAAGGAAGGATGAGCCAAGCAAAGAACAGGAAAAAAGAATTTCAGGTGAAGTGAACAGCATGTGAAAGGGCTCTAAAACTATAAGGAGCTTGGCATATCAAGGGACTAAAAGGCCACGGTACCTAGAACACAGAGAACTAGGGGGATAAAGGCAGAGAGGAGACCAGGTTATAAGAGTCGACAGAGCTTAGGTTATATAGTATCTTTTGAAAATTATTTATTTATTTGGTTGGTTGATTGCTTAAGTATGGTTGGTATACAATATTATGTTAGTTTCAGGTGTACAATATGATTATTTAACATTTATTTATCTTATGACGTGATCATCACACTAAGAGGACCCTGTGAAGGCTGTGAACTTTATGCTAAAGCAATGAGATGTCTCAGTTTCCTTATTTGTAAAAGAGGGAAAATAGTAACACTCCCTCATAGGGTAGGAGCTATGAAGATTAAAGGGCACCACTCTCCTCTCTCATCTTGCACCCCCTTATTGAACATGTCACCAAGTTCTATAAGCACCACCTTCAAGAAATTTGTCACCTCCAAAATTCATTTCTGTCTCCACTGCCACCACCCTAGTGCAAGTCACCATCTCTAGCATGGACTATTGCTAACTGGTTCCCTGACTTCCACTTTTGCTCCCCTCCAACCCTTTATATCTGCAGCAACTCAAGTGATCTTACCAAAATGTAAATCTGATCATGGCACACCTTTGCTTAAAATCTTTCAGTAACTTCTTTCTCCCCTTAGGATAGAGACTAAATCCTTAAGACAGATGATAATGTTGTTCCCCTCCCTGAGATGTCCATTTCAGTTCTGGGCTCTCATCCACTACTTACCTAATTCATTACAATTCATCCTTACTTCTCTTCTTCAGGAAAGACTTCCCTGATGCCAGCCCATCATCTATTTTGGATTATTTTGTTATTTGTCCACTGAAGATAATTACATCTCTAATTATCTCTGTAATTACATAGTCTTCAGTGGGATTCACTTATCTCTGTAATTACATAGTCTTCAGTGGGATTGCTTAATATCTGTTTCCGTCACTAAACTATAAGCACCAAGAAAGCAAGGAACACATGTTTTGCTTACTTCTGAATCGCCAGAACCTTGTCCAATGCTTTACATATAGGAAGCACTCAATGAATATCTGTTGATTAAATTATGGAGATGTTAGCTACTACTACAAATAAAAATAATATAAATAGCAATAGTAATGATAAGTATTAATTATTATTTAATTATATTAAATTATTTTTCTTATTACAAATGTGCTATTTCACTGATAGCTATCCTTCCAGAAGCCAGCTCTTTGCAAAATAGACATTGGCCATGTTGTTGGTCAGTAAGTACTCTACCACCTTTTTTAAGAGCCTCTATATCTGTGTTAGATCAATTATTATTATCTAACTATAGCTACCACCAGGCGTGGTTATGAGACTCTGAAGTCAGATGAGACCTAAATCCTCTTTCTGCTACTATCTTTGTGACTTCGAACAAGTTAGCCTTTTGGGACAGAGGTTGTTCTCAGATTCATGAGACTTAATGAGATTATGCATGGAAAGTGCTTAGTACAGTGTCTGAAATATAATATGCACTCAACAACTGAAATGTGTACAATTTGTGTACACATTTGTGTACAAAATGTGTACAAATTATCGTTACATTTTACAGATAGTTGATTAACCTGAACAAGTATCTATTAAAATGTATAGCAAAACCAGAATATCAAAGGGCCTGTGACAACATGCTGTCCCAACCTGCTGGAGAAAAATATTCCCATTATATATGATCATGATTGAATCTTCTTGTAATATTGAGAACTAAAGGAAACTTTCAAGAAGGCAAGAAGGACTACAGAAGATTAAGTCAGGGTCTTCTGAGAATTAAAATATATTGTTTACTGTGCCAACAACATTGTCTGAAATGTAAAAATAATGGAGGATTCCCCAAAGGGTTGGCTATCTAAATAGTAGCAAACCTCTGAGGGTACCAGTATAAAATTTACACTTGACCTCATCTATCCTTCTTTGGACATTTCCATCCCTGATTATCCAAAACTTATTACCCTGAGGAAACTGTATTGATTGTCCATGTCCTTTGTTTGGAGGACTTAGTTAGGTAAGAGCCCATTTTCCTCCACTCAAATGTTATCTGCTGTGCTTAAGCCATTGCCGCTCCTTCAGCTAAATGCCATTTAAAAAGGATCTTTGGGCAGGAAAAGCCTTTACCATCCAAGGAATTAAATTTAGAATGGTAGATTCTAAAAAAAATAAGACATGCAGAACAAAAATACGTTCAGGAAAAGCATATTACCCTGCATGCTTCAAATCAGGCAATTGTTAGCAGCGAGTGTTTGGAATCAGATAGGTGAGATTTCAAATCCTAGATCTGCAACATAGTATCATGGGGTGGGGGGAGTCCAGGTTAGTTAATTAAGTCCATTCCCTTAACTATAAAATGAGGATAATAAAGATCTATATCACCAGGTTTTTAGAAAGATTAAATGAGATGATGTAAAGTCAACCAAGAAGAGTCTGGTATAATTTTTCAAGAGCTCACGTATTTTATTAGTTAATCACATTTGGTTGTTAAACAGAGTTAGCCATGTCCTCCTGCTCTTTTCTGAAACCATGGTTGGCTCCTCCTAGAGAGCCCTGGGGCTCTTGTGGTCACCCTCCCTGTTTGTATTTCAGGAAAAGAGTGGAAGGAGCAGTGATGATGGGAAGCCCAGACCTCTGGCCACCGGTCCCATTTGACTGCTAATAGCCACATGCAGGACACAAAGAGGGAGCTTAGACAGATGAAAACTGTGCCCCCAAATAAAAATACAATATAGTATAATTATACCCAGACTTATGCTGGGAGAAACATGCACATTAATGTTTTACATAAAAGCCACCAGGCCTGTTAACATTCTGAGTGCTTAAAAGAATAGGGTAGTGGGCAAGAGCTTTTCTCTTTCCCACCCTCCCAACAATTCATGCCCCAGACACCACCTCCCTTCCCAACAAACCTGTTTTTCATACCACTTCAGTCTATTCCCAGAAACTTCAGATGGTTTCTGCTTCCCACTTTAGAGCCTCCAGACTTTTTCCAAGTCCTTCCTCTCTAACAAAATGTACCTGTCCATTTCCTAAAGTCCTTACACTTTACTAGATGTCACTGATATAATTTGGAGTGAAAGCACACTAATATTTTGATGATGTTGTTTCCCACCAGCCCCAGATAAGAGTTTCAAAGAATGCAATATGAAGGATAAAAATAAGTAAATATTTCTGAGCATCTAGTGTGTACCCTGTATTGTGCCAGATCCTGTAATACCATACCAAGGAACAGAAGAATTGCCACAATGGGCTTATCCAGGCTACTACCCAGTTGCTAACATCAGCAACAAAGAATGTGCTCTGGAAAAAAACAGAGGTGAAACATTCATACTACCTTTCTGCAGGCAATTTAGCCAAACATAGGAAAAGCTTTAAATTTTTATATAATTTTTGACTCAGCAATTTTGCTCCTAAGAATTTATACAAAGGAGGTAACCAAGGATATATATAAAGATGTAAGTACAATGATGTGCATTGCGGCGTTACTTATAATGCTAAAAACTTGAAAATAATCTAAATATCCAAATAGAGGATTGGGTCAATAATTCATTCTGAATCCCTATGATAGAATACTGTATATACATTAAAGTCATATTAATGAAAAACTCTTTAAAGACATGAAAATATAATTCTTGCTGAGTATGAAAATTTTCGTTTTAATTTATGCATAGAAAAAACTGAAAAGATATATCCTAAATGTCGAAAAAAATGGTTATCTTAAAATAACAGAATTACTAATGTCTTTTCTTGAGCTGCATGTTCTAAATATCCTATAATAAATAATTTTTAATTGGAAAAAACAGAGAAGCTTATCTATTTTTTAATTTAATAATCTTCCTTATAACATCAAAGAATAGTTGTATTCCCAGCTTCTCCTAAGGTAGCCACTTATGGTTTTACATTATAAATTTATCTAACAGTTGTACTCCTTTGATATCTGGTTGGCTACTTCTTGTACTATTTTTTTAATAACTGTACATTCACAATAGCACCTCCAAAGAATGCCATTTCTCTCAGCACCATTTTTGTGTTCAGTTGGCCTTGGGTAACAACATGGCACTATTTCTGTCAGACCAGGGTGCATTCTATCAGGCAGCTGGATTTGAAAATTGGATACATCTAAATATGTGGCTATGTGAAAGAAACCATTTGGAATTTGTGTCTGGAGCATTAATGATGCTTGCCTGTTCCAATTTCCCAGATTGTATTTAACATCACTTATATCTTTTAATTTAAAGTATATGATTAAGATAAAGGAAAAATAAAATTATATAATGACTTTAAAAAAATAATTGTACATTCAAAGAAAGTTGCAAAAAAATGTGTAGGAAAATTCCATGTACCCTTTCCTCAGTAGCCCCAAAATATTAGCATCTTATACAACTATAGTGCAATACCAAAACCAATAAATTGACATTGGTACAATATAAAAGTGCTTATTCAGATTTCAACAGTTATACATGTACTCATTTGTGTCTAGGTATGTGTGGGAGTATGGGTGCTTAGCTCTATACAATTTTATCACACATGTAGTACCGCCTTGCCTAACACCACTGGAATTAAGGTATAGAACATTTCTATCACCACAAGGATCATTCATGTTGCCCTTTCATAATCTACTGACATCTCTCATTTCCCTAAACCCTAGTAATCACTAAATATTCTTCCATCTCTGTAATTTTGTCATTTTAAAGAATGTTATACAAATGGAATATATGCGAAGTTTTGGAGAAACATGGCAGACTGAGAGACATCCCCAAGATCTCTCCTTCTGAAAAACATAAGCTGAACATCTAAAACTCGACCAAAAAAAAAAAAAGACTCAGAACACTACCAACAGCATGTCTTGAGCATGGGGTCTGCGCATAAGAGGTACCATAAGTCAGAACCCCAGGTGTTGGGCAGTGGACAAGGAGAAACAAAGAAACTGCCTATCACAGACAAAGCTCCCTGTAGGAGGAGGGCGAGATATAGGGAAGAAGGTGCAGTGAGTTCCCTAAACAGCCCCTGCCTGAGAGAGTTGTGAGATCCTCCCAGCCAGCTTGCCGCAGTGCCCAGCATTCAGGACAGAAAGTAGAGATGTAGGAACCACAGAGAAGTGAGGACAGCAGAGAATCAACAGTTGAATATTACCAGCCAAGGTTGCAAAACATGAGGTTGAACGGCAGCCCTCAACCCCCAACCCAAAGGGACCCTCCTCTCATATCCTCCAAGACCGAATACCACGGAGCCCACAAAAATCTGAACAAACACTACACAACTGTCGCTACACTGATAGAGACTTAGACGAAGGGTAGCAAGCGTGAGTGAATATCTATAAGAAAAAAAGGGCATTATTAAGACTTTATATAAAGCAAGGGTCCAAGATGCTTAGACGCCACTTACTGGAAACCAAAAGAAAAAAATGCCTTCTTTGCAATGGTCTAAAGAGAGACTTTTATATAATAAATTTTCTTTCTGGAAGAAAAAGTAGAAGACACTTCCATTAATACCCAGGCAGAAAAAAAGTCCATTAAAAACCATAAACAACCAAGGTGATGAGGTATCTCAGAAAGAAAGAGACAAATCTCCAGAAATAAGCTTAAAGACATAGAAATATGCAACTTAAATAACAGAGGAATTCAGGATGGTACTTCTGAAAAAACTCAGTAAGATCAAAAATGAGCCATATCAACAATTTCAGGAATTGGAAAAAAAACTAGATGAGGAGAGTGAGGAGCCTGAAACCCGCAAATAGACCTTCTGGAGATTAAAAAAACACACACACACACACAGCAAGAGTTGAAAAATGAAATAGCAAGCTTGGGAAATAAAGTCGACCAAATGGAGGAAAGGATCAGTAATATGGAAGACAGAAATCTAGAAATAAATCAGAAGGAAGAAGAGAGAAACTGAAGAATGAAAAATAATGAAAGAGAAATTCGAGAACTACCTGATACCATCAGGAGAGGAAACATCAGA
This sequence comes from Eonycteris spelaea, assembly GCA_003508835.1. Taxonomy (NCBI): domain Eukaryota; kingdom Metazoa; phylum Chordata; class Mammalia; order Chiroptera; family Pteropodidae; genus Eonycteris; species Eonycteris spelaea. The sequence continues at coordinate 6,335 of PUFA01000534.1, forward strand.
AAATGGGCATTGTCAAAGGCGAGGAAAAGGAGCAGGGTCTAGAAAGCATTTTCAGACAAATCGTTGATGAAAATTTCCCAAATCTAAGGCATGAGCTGGAGCTTGGAATTCAAGAATTCAACAGAATACCCGATTATCTCAACCCCAAAAGGCCTTCTCCAAGACACATTGTATTAAAGTTATCAAAAATCAAACGACAAAGATAGAATTCTCAGGCAGCCATGGAAAATAAAGACTGCAATCTATAAATGAAAATCTATTAGATTATTGTTGGACTTCTCACACAAACCTTACAAGCCAGAAAGGAGTTGAATCTAATATTCAAACTATTAAATGAAAGGAACTAGCAGCCAAGAATAATGTATCCAGCAAAGCTCTCCTTTAGATATGAAGGAAAAATAAAGGCATTTGCAAAATACAAAATTGAGGGAGTTCTCCACTATGAGGCCTGCATTACAGGAAATACTAAAAGGGATCAGCTCACAGAAAATAAAATGACAAAAAAAAACCCACATAACTATGAGTAAGGAGACTAACAGGCAGATAGAAGCAGAGGACTGCAACCCTTACTAAAAACAGGGCATTGTAAGCTTAAGCAATAAGAAGAGATTTGCTATAGTGAGAAGTAATGAATGTTCAGCATACATAGGACAAATGAGACAACAATGGCTGAAAAGGGAGGATTCAAAGATCCAAATTCACAAAGGGGAATGGAGATAAGGCATGCACAAAGAAAATATATGACTATATATATAACTATCCTTTATATTCAAATGGTAACCACACACCAAAGATTCAGAACTGAAGTATATAACATAAAACAAGAAGACGAGGGAAAACCACAAAACCAACCAATAAAAAAAAAAAGACACAAGGACAAGGAAGCAATGGAAACACTGAGCTACCAGAAAGCAAAAGAAAAATGGCTATAAGAAACCTCATATTTCAATAATCACCCTAAATGTAAATGACTGAACTCACCAATAAAAAGGCACAGAGTTGCAGATGGATCAAAAACAAAACCCAACCATATGCTGCCTCCAGGAGACACATCTCAGCTCCAAAGACAAATAAGACTCAAAGTGAAAGGGTGGAAAATGATATTTCAAGCAAATGGCATTCAGAGAAAAGCAGGAGTAGTGGTACTAATATCACATGAAATAGACTTCAAATAAAAAGGTAAAGAAAGATACTGAGGGACACTTCATAATGATAAAGGGAACACACCAAAAGAAGTAACATTATTAATATCTATGCTCCAAATCAGGGAGCCGAAATATGTAAAGCAATTACTAACAGGACTAAAGGAAAAAAAAAAAACAGACCAAAACACTATCATAGTAAGGACCTAAATATCCACTCTTGAATATGGACAGATTAGCCAGACAGAAATACAATAAGGAAAATAACATCCTTAAGTGACACATTAGACCAACTGGACATAACTGACATTTACAGAGCCTTCCATTCCAAAACTGCTGCTTATACATTCTTTGCTGTGTACATGGAACATTCTCAAGGATCAACCACACACTGGGACACAGAGATAGCCTCAACAAATACAAGAAAGTTGAAATCATTCCAACATATTCTCTGATCATAATGCTTTGAAGCTAGAGATCAACTGTAAAAAGAAAGCAGAAAGAACCACAAATACATGGAGATTAAACAACATGCTACTGTAGAATGAATAACTGGGTCAGAGAAAAAATAAAAAAGAGATATCAAGAAATACATAGAAATGAATGATAATGATAGTGCAAACATATCAAAACTTTTGGGACATGGCAAAAAGCTGTCATAAGAAGAAAGTTCATATCATTACAGGCCTATCTCAAAAAACAGGAAGGAGCCCATATAAACAAGCTTCTTGGATCCTTGCTTTATTTAAAGTCTTAATAATGCCTTTTTTTTCTTATAGGTATCCAATCATGCTTGCTACCCTCGTTTCTGTCCTCTCTGTGTTTCGTGACAGTTGGGTAGCATTTGCTCAGATTCCCCTGCGTCTCCACGATGTTTAGTCTCAGAGGAAATGGTGGGAGGGTCCCTCTGGTTTGGGGGATTGGGGCTGTGGCTTGGCCTTGCATTTTACGACAGAGGCTGGTAATAATCAGCTGTTGTTTCTCTGCCATCCCACTTCTCTGGCTTTCTGCCCTGAACCCTGGGCACTGCCGCCGGCCACATGGAGGTCATAGCTTTGTCAGGCAGGGATGTTCAGAGAACTCAGCACACCTTCTTCACCCCTCCCTCTCTTCCTGCAGAGAGCTCTGGCTGCGAGAGGCAGCTTCTCTGTTTCTCCAGTCCAGCACTGGACTCCTGGAGTTCTGACCTGTGGTAGCTCTTATGCTCAGGTTCTACGATCAGATGTGCTGGTGTGCTGTTTTGGGTGTTTTTTGTTGAGTTTTTAGATGTTTAGCTTATTGTTATTTCAAGAGGAGTGATCTAAGATGTCTCTCAACTCTACCATGTTTCTGATGTCACTCCTAATTGTATATATTAAACCTTGAATCATCTGTGTACCTAAGTCAAACAAAATCAAACATCAAACAGAATACTAGAAAAAAAGCACTTGTTATCTTATAACTACCAAGGAATGATAGCCCCAAACAGATATTAATTAAAAATTTCCAAAGCATATGAACATATCCAGGTCATTCGCGCAGGAAAAATACAAAAGGCAAAAAATTGAAAGAATTGGTAGGGATTTAGGGAAACCAAGCCCTCTCATCCTGCTGTTGAAAATGTAATTTACCTGACATGGGGGCAATTTTGACAATATAATACTGATATTTATAAGGAGTTTGCTATTTACCAAATACTCTGTGGAGTGCTTTGCATTGATTGACTTATTCAGTCCTCCATTTCAACTTTATAGATATACATTTGCATCATACTTAATAATGAAAGGATCAAGAACTCTTCAATACACCAACAGTAGAGGTTTGGATAAAATGGAACATGGAACCTCTATATAATAATAAGGGGGAACTAGAGTTTCCCTCCCCAAAATCATGCCTCTATGGGATATTTAGTATTTTAAACTGGTAATTTTTAGGAAACAAAAGACTCAGAAAGAACCTCTGAAACTTCCCCTTTACCTGCTAAAAGAATTCAGATAGAAAACCTGATTAAAGAAAGGGAGCTATCACCTTAGCAATAATATGATCTAAGTGTGGGCAGACAGGGAGAAGCCAAGCAATATCTGTTAGACCCTCTTCCTGTGTCCAATTGTTTCTGGGTGGCCTTGCGCAAATTTGTTTAACCACATGCTTTCTCTTTCTCATCTAACCTGTGAATTGCCTACTTTCCCTTTGAAATTCCAGACCCCTTCCTCTGCCTCCTTAATCCAGAATGACATATAAGTCTCCACTGCCTAATATGTCCTCAGGTCACATCTATATAAAATTTGGTCATCTTCTCCTATTAATGTCTCATGTTAATTTCATTATTAGACAAGCTGGGAAAAACTTAGGAAGGCATAAGGAAATTATTTTTCTTCCCACAATAGATTGAAATGATTTATATTTACTAACATAGAAAATTCTCTAAATATAATATGTTTTTTAAAGGCTGCAGTAGAGAATGTACAATACACCATTTCTATAGTGTAAAATTGTATAAATGTGTCTACACATGTATAATGTATAAGAAAATTTCTGGGATATATGTGTATGTATTGTGTGTGTGTGTGGTTGTGTAATAACCAAAATGATAAACAATGGTCCTTTCTGGGTAATGGGAATTTTAGATGAGCTTGGTTTTATGTTTTAATGCCTATTATTATGCCTTCTGAATTTTTGCTATCACTAAAAGTAGGTCATCTTGATGGGAATACAACCTGTGCTGTCACCGAGTCTGAGCTTAGAGAGCCCATGTTTGGTTTAAATATTTTGTTTGTCACTATCTTAAAATTCTGAATAATTCATGAGCAGGGAACCCCACATTTTCATATTGCACTGGGTTCTGGCAAATGATGTAGCTAGTCCTCCAGCAGTATAGCTTACAGTATATGTTTGCCTCTTCAGCTCTCATCCTGAATGTGTTGATCTGTAAGCACCACCACTAGGAGAACTTGCCACTCTCATTTAATTCTTCCTTAAAGTAAGAAAAGAAAAACCTCTCAAAAGGGGGGGGGGCGAATAATTATTTCCCACTGTCATCAAGCCAAATCAACACTCTCTTTGGAAGGGGAGGGGAAACCTGAGGGCAGACTACTTTCTCCCCTTCTAGATTTTAGCTTTACACTCTCTCACAAAGCTTGACACGATGGATTGTGGGTGTCCATATTAGAGTATCTGCCATACCTTCCAAAATGCCAATCTCAGCAAGAGAAAATTCTGTTCTGAGTTCCACAAATCAATCCAGCCACTACTCTAATTATCAAATGCAAATTGTAAATTATGTAAAATATGTAAATTATCTTTAGATCATTCAATAATGAGTGTGTGCCCATGCCCCTGAGATTCCCTTTATTCCCATCAATTAAGTTATGTTTTTAATGTTTATTTTTCAATTACAGTTGATATACAATATTAGTTTTCAGGTGCACAACATACTAGTTAGGCATGTAACTTATAAGTGCTCACTCCGCTAAATCTAGTAACACAGCTGGGCCTGCATAGTTATTATAATATTATTGATTATATTCCTATACTTTACATCCCTATGACCATTTTGGGTAACTAATCCAATTTGTACTTCTTAATTCCTTTCCCTTTTCACCTATACCAATCTGGCAACGTCAAATTGTTCTCTGTATCTGTGACTTAATTTCTGTTTTGTTTGTTTGTTTTCTTCTTTAAGATTCTACACATAAGTGAAATCATATGTCACTTTTTTCCCCTCTGTCTGACTTACTCCACTTAGCACAAATACCTTCTAGGTCCATCCCATGTTGTTGCAGTTGACAAGATTTTTGTTCTTTTTTGTGAATGAAATATATTTCCAATTGTATATATGTACCACTTCTTTATCCATTCATCTCAATGAACACCAGGTTGCCTCCATATCTTGGCTATTTTAAATAATGCTGCAATGAACATATGGATGCACATGCCCCTTCAAAGTACTGTTTTGGGTTTTATTGGATAAATACCCATAAGTGGGATTACTGGGTCCTTCTTTGTCTCTTGTGATAGCTTTCATTTTTAAAATCTATTTTGTCTGGTAATAAAATATTGCTACTCCAGCTTTTTTTTTCTCATTTCATTTTCATGAAATATCTTTTTCCATCCTTTACCTTCAGTCTGCGTGTCTTTCAATCTGAAGTGAGTCTCTTGTAGACAGCATACGTAAGAAATCTTGTTTTTTATCCATTCAGCACCCTAATCTTTTGACTGGAGTATTTAATATAATTATATGTAAACTAAATTATTTGCTAGAACATGTGCTTATTGCCATTTTATTATTCATTTTTTTAATCTTTTTGTTTTATTTTTTTAAAAGAAATTCTTTTAAAATTTCTTGTAATAAGGTTTGGTAGTGATAACTCCTTTAACTTTACTTGCCTGGGGAGCTCTTCATCTGTCTTCGATTCTAAATGATAGTCTTATGGGTAGAGTAATCTTGGTTGTAGCTCTTACTTTTCATCGCTTTGAAATATTTCATGTCAATCCCTTCTGGCCTACAACATTTCTGTTGAGAAATCAGCTGACAGTCTTATGGAAGCTCCCTTATCGGTAGCTAACTGCTTTTCTCTTGCAGCTTTTAAGAGTCTCTCTTTGTCTTTAAACTTTGGCATTTTAATGATAATGTGTCTTGGTGTGGCCTCTTTGAGTTCATCTTGTTTGGGGCTTCTCTGTCCTCTTGGGCCTTGTATGTCAATTTTTCTTCACGTTTCAGGCATTATTTCTTGAAATAGGTTTCCAATTTCTTGTTCCTCTCTCTGGTACTCCTGTGATGTAATGTTGGTATGCTTGATGCTGTCCCAGAGTCCTTAAACCATCCTCATTATTTTTTAATTCTTATTTTCTTGTTGCTGTCCTGAATGAATATTTTCTACTACTTATCTTCTAAATTTGCTAATTCAGTCCTCTGCTTCATCTATACCTACTGTGATTCCCCCTAAATGTATTCTTCATTTCTGACTGGTCCTATGTTTTCTATCCCTATCTTTATGTTTTCTACCACTTTGTTGAAGTTCTTGCTGAATTCATCTATGTTCCTCTTAGTTCACCAAGCTTCCTGATAACAAGTATTTTAAAACTCTAGTAAATTGCATGTCTCCATTTTGTTTAATGTCTTTTTGTAGAGCTTTTGTTCTGTTCTTTCATGTGGACATGCTTGTTGTCTTCCCCATTTTGGCTGCTCCTGTATTTTTATGTATTAGAGAGAGCTGCTATGTGTCCCAGTGTTAGTAAGAGTGGCCTTATAGTAGGTGTCTGTGAGGCACAGTGGCACAGTCTCCCAGGTTACCTGAGCTGGGTGCTCCAGGTATGCCCCTTGTATGGGTTATGTGTCTTCCTGTTATAGTTGAGCCTTGGTTTGCTGTTTGCACATCAATGGGAGAGATTGACCCATGAGCTGATTTGTTGTAAGGACTGGCCATGACTATTATGGCGGAGCTGTTGTGCAAGGGCTGACCCTACAGAGCAGATACTCTTTAGCAGGGTTCTGATGCCTTCCTAGTCTGCCCTTCAGTGCACCCATCCTCGGATGCAGGTCTCCAGGGAAAGGGCCTTACTGCATGCCAAGTTCAGCTGCAGCCTGTGCCCTGCCTGGGGCCATGTGGCATAAGCCACCAAACAACCCTGCAGATGGGCCACCAAACATGGCTGGAGGTGCCTCAGAAGGCCAAGCCACAGACTAAGGGCAGCTGCTGCTACTGCCATACTTGAGGCTGTTCAGCAAGAGAATATGGGCCACACCAAGGCAAGATGATGCTCTTTGGGGTTTGTGAAACTGAGAGATTTTAGGAAAGTCTGCAGCATGAGCCAAGATAGGCTGTTTGTATGAAAATCCACTGGAAGTAGCGTGAGTGGCACAACAAGTTAGGTGGGGTGGAGTCTCAGGGAATCACTAAGAGTGGGGCAAAAAGAGTTAGTGAAGTTGATGGAGACTCGGATGTGGCACCTTACCTAAGTCTGCAGGAAGAGAGGGGAATGGGGTTCAACAAAGAAATAATGGATTCTTCAAGTTCTTAGAGAAAGCTGCCCCTCCAGTCCTTGCCCTGAGGCCAGACAAACTCAGTTCCGCACCCCCCCCCAATATGACCATGGCGACTTTCAAGCTGCTTCCACAGTGCTGAAGCTCAAATCAAATGAGTCCATTCACTGAGTAAGTCCATGTTTGGACCCTTTAAGAGAAACATGTAGGACTCCAGCAGGCTTCAATCTGACTCAAGCCACAATCTCAGTTGATTTTCACAGCCAGAATTTGTGAGGACTTTTTCTTCCAGCACTAGAACCCTCAGTTGGGGAGCCTGGTGTCAGCTGTGACCCCTCACTCCTCAGGGATGACCTCCGCAGGCAAGGTATCCCTCCCAATATTTACTTGCCACACAGAGGGTATAGGTGTGGGACAAGCCTATTCTGTGTCTCTGCCACTCTAATCAGTCTTGAGGTGGCTTCTTTTGTATGTCCTTAGTTGTAGGATTTCTCTTCCACTAGACTTCAGAGCAATTCTCAATGATTGGTGTTCTGTAGTTTAGTTGTTATTTTGATGTGGTCATAAGAAAGAGACATGCACAGCATTTTACTACTCACCGTCTTGATCAGAAATTCCAACTAAGCTTTTTTATTGTCAGAAATAGTTTTACATAAATGCCTACTTGGAATTTCACTGCAATTCCTCCCTCAACATCTTTTGTAAAGTTTTATTTTTTAAAAACTAACCCACCTCTTATCACTAAAAAATCATGTTTTTTTGAAATGTCAAAATAATGTTCTTAAACTCCTTTATCTCTACCTTTGTTTCCAATTTCTAAGGCAATATCTACTCAGAGGAAAGAGGGTCACACGCTTATGGTGACTCAATTCCCTTAAAAAAATAGTCATCATGACACCTTGCCAAAAGCTTTTTGAGGTCAATTTATATTATATCCAGCAAATTTTTTTAACTGCATGCCTATTTAATCCTTCAAATAAATCCAGTTAACTAGATGAGCATTATAGAAATCACCACAATTCATCTAAGGAATTCTTTTGGTTAAATAATCCCCTACAAGCTTTACTGATGTGATGGTCAAACTCCTCAATTCTTGAGTGACCTCCATTGTCCCATAATTTTTCATATAAGCAAAACAAAAACTTCTATTTATGGATATATTTAAACACAAAAGAGGTATAGAGAATAGTGCAATGAAGTTCCACGTATCCATTGCTCAGCTTCAGTAATTACATTCTGCCAATCTCAATCATTACTTTTTCATTTTGTTTCTTGATTTAGAGAAATTTTTGAACATTAGATTCTAACTAGGAATACAGCCAAATTCATATTCTCACTTGAAACCAAAACTGTCACCTAAGTAGCAGTTATCTAGTTAGAATCTAAAAAGCATCTCTATTCCTAAATTTTCTATCTCTAACCAACCTGCTCCCCAACTCCTTCTCCTCCTGGCTCTGAGCTGCAACTGGCATTTTGTCCCAGCTAACTGGTCTAATCCTTTCAACTATGTGGATGTAGGACAGGAGGACTTTGAGAAAAGATTTGCTTAGCATACTGCAGAAGGGAAATTGCCTTCTGACCAGTTTACCCAGAGAAATTTCATTTCTTTACTTTCTGAAGAAGTAAACAAATGACAGTATGAGAAGAAAATTATTTTTTAGACTTTTTTTTTTCAAAGATCTGTTTAAAGTCATGCTCATGTCTATGCATGTGCAAGTATATATTAGGCAAAGAAGGCAAGAAGAGCAAGGGCTCAGAGGGATTAAAATGGAGGATTAAGTTATGGATAATGGGAAAGAAAGCAATAGTTCTAGGCTCCCTCTGGGATACTTTATTTCTTTCAACTTTCCCAACAATTTCAGGTATAACTCAATTCCAATTTTTTTATATGAGGAAACAAACCTCGAATGTCCTGGGTTCAAGGCACCCAGTTTGTGAATCTTGGATCAGAAATTGAATCTTATCTGACTCCAAATCCGTGCTCTTTCTCCCTAAGTTCAGGAGCACTGGCTACTGGCACAGGATATTGATTAGTGTCCCCAGTACAATTTCTTTTGGGGCCTGAGCATTCGAACAAATGCCACTTTGTAATAAGACTTTCTCTTTTACCTACCAGATGGTCCCTTAAATTAGTTGAAGCCTGTGGGCCTTAAATATAAAACAGGCAGATGCATCTTGATTACAATACAGCAGTTTGGTTCAGTTGCAAGTGTTATCCTCAAAATGTAAGAATGTAACTGACTTACCACATTCTCTTTTTTAAAAGATAGGGGGTTTCTTTGTGCTTTTTAGCCCAGCCCAGTCCTGAATGTTTGGCTGCTCTCCATAACAGAATGACACCCAGCCAGGTCACCAAAAGCAAGGGTTCTATAGCCATTTCTCTAAGATAGCCCTGGGCTATAGGACCTTTTTGCCCAATCCATTACTGCTGATGTTGCCCCTGAGGCCCACTGGAGGCAGTTCTTGCTCTTCCTCCCTCAGCCAGACTGGGCAAGATGTATTTCCTCAAGAATCCCCCAGCTTGCTAGTATAATAACTATCCAGCCCTTTCTTTGCTATCAGCGTTTACCCTAATCCTGCCTGGATCTAAAAGCTGATCTCCCTGGACTAGAGATCCTCTTTTGTCTTCCCCACTGGGGAGACAAGAGGCAGCTCTAAAACTTGCTTCTCTTTTACTCACATTTAGCGTGCCTGTTTTGTCTGTATGTGAAGGCTTCCCTCATCTATCGCTAGAAAAAAAATCCTGCTCATATCTACTTTGAAACTGAGAAATCAGTCTTTATTCAGTCATACACGCTTCCCCACAAAGCTTGGCAGTTGGGGTGGAGTGGAGGCAGCAGTGAAGTTGCAGAATCCAGTAGAGATAGGGAGGAAAAGCAATTTAAAAGGGAGTGAGGAACAGTCTCTCTCAGGGAAAGGAGAAGATGTCATCAGAGGGTTAAGCAGTAAGGAAGATGAATTCATGAGTCCAGGAGAAAAGGAGAAGGGACTAAGTTCCAAGCACTATGGTAGATGCTTTATATACACCAAGTGAGGAGAAACTATAAAATGGGGAGAAATTTATGAATGCCATTAGACTAGTTCAGGCAAGTAGTAATGAGGGACTTAATAGAAGGATGACAATTTGAATGGACAAGAAAGTATAAAAGCAGGATTCACTGTGAAGGGAGTCTCAGTCTGACTTAGCAACTGATTGGGTACAGAAGTCAAGCAGAAAAAGGAACCCAAAAGAGCTTTGGTTTCTGTAATAGTGACTGGGAAGGTAAGTAGACATTAATAGAAAAATGATTGTCAAGAGATGGATATAGGCAAAGTTAATCAACTTGGTTTTTGACTTATTTAAGCTTTTAACATTTTATTACACAAATTTCCAAACATAAAGAGAATGGGGTATTGAAGCTATATTTACCCATTATCTTAAGAAGTAGGTACTATTATTAGCCTTGTTTTACAGATGAGGAAGTTAAGGTTGCAAGAAGTAAACTATCCTGTCCCTGATCTCACAGTTAGTAAGCCATCGAGCTAGAGGTCAAACCAAATTTTTCCTCTTTCAGAGCCTGACATCTTAATCACCACCAAACTTCCTCTTAGAAATATGCCTTGGAAAATTATATCATTATATTGCAACCTTAATGAGTTATAGATTGAGGCCATTAAGCATCAATGGCAGCTATCATCACAAAGAGAGAAAACCAGACATGTGACTCCCTGAAGGAAGCACGTGTCACCATCTTTGAAGTAATTTTGACTCTGCTCCCACCAAAAAAATTTGAAACTGAATCAAACAGAGCTCTTATATTAGGGTTACAGATACAATTGGGATGCCCAGTTAAATAAATCACCAATTACTAATTAAAATTTAATTTCAGATTCAATTAAAATTGCTTTTCAAATACATATTTTTAGTGTAAGCATGTCTCATGCATTATATTCAGGATATACTTATACTAAAGAGTATTCATTGTTTATGTGAAATTCAATTTGTGCTGGACACCCTGTAATTTTATTTGCTAAACCGGGCGACCTTACTTTTGATCCAACTACCCATTTATAAAGAACACGAGGACAGAGAAACGTAATTAAAGGAAACAGGATGAAGCTATAGCACCAGACTGTGGGTAAATGTACAAGACAAATAACCAGATTTCTTTCAACAAAAGAAATATCAAGGCAGGGAGAAAGAGAGACACACAGAGAAGAAACCTATAGACTAAAAGAGACTTAAGAGACACAAAAACCAATCACAACATGTAGACTATTTGGATTTTGATTCGGATTATTAAAAAATCATGATATTCATATTATTGGTAATTTGAACCCTGACAGGATATTTTATTATATTAAGGAATTACTCATTTTTTTAGTTGGCTAGTGGTATTGTGGGTTGTTTTTAAGAAGCCCTTATCTCTTATAGATATATTTTGAAATTTTTATAAATGAAATGACATGATGTCCTGGAAGTGCTTCACAATAATCTAGAAGCAGTCAGATATAAAAGATTAGCTTTGAACTGATGTTAAAGCTTTCTAAAAATACATGTGGTTTCATTATTACTTTTCTATTTCTGTATATGTTTGAAAATTCCCCATAATAAAAAGTTTTAAAAGAAACATCCTAGCACAGTGCCTGACCTGCTGTAAACAATATATATTTGTTTGGCAGGTAAATGGGTCTTGTTAATTTTTAAAAAGGAAAGCTCTCAGATAGCCATCAAATGGAAAAACAATTTTGAAACAAGATTGCAAGCATGAAATATGTCTGAACACACAAATGAGTTTTATTTAGGAACCAAACTTCAACTGAAATGGAAACAACAATGAATTTGCTCAACAAGGAAATGTATTTATTGAAGATGAACAGTTGTGAAACTCTGGGCAAAAACAGTAAATATATTTATTACAGGTACTTAATTTTGGTAAACACAAAGCGCATTTTGACCCTCCAAAAAGATGTTATGCAGAAAACAATCCATCTTTGATTTTCTTCAACATTTATTATTCCAGTAAGCTATAGAAAGCTATACTTATTTCCCAAAGGCATTTGCAGTGATTTTGGAAATCTAACTGCTCATATGCAAATGATTGTCAATTACTAGAAATTAATGACTTCTCATGCTGAATAATGTGTGCACTTGGCATGAGGGCTTTACCAAACTGCAGTGTTGTCAATTTTGAATGCAATTGCCTTACCTACTGGGTACAATGAAAGGCAACCAAACTCAAAAGCAACACTCCACCACAAGGTGCAGGTTAGTGTATATAAGGAAGTTTCAGTGCAGGTTACTGAAATTATGTTTAATATTCCACTACATGGATGTACTATAATTAAATTCAACCATTTCTTATTGGTGGATGTTCCTCACTTTTGCTATTATAAACAATGCATTTGCCCTTATACATTTAGCCTTATTTGGTGCTTTAATTTCTGGGGGAGAAAGTACAAGAAGCGAGTTTGCTAGTCCAACGAGTATGAATATTCTTAATTTTAAAGACTAATTGTATGCATTTTTTAATTAAAGCTATAATGTGGAAGGGTGTTTTAAAAGTGCAAATCACACAAACTATAAGTCGATCATCTCACTAACATCACTTCAAATGCTAAGTATATTTAAGATATTCTTTTTAGAGAATATGGTTTTTAGAGAATCTCTTAACAGCGCTTTTGGTGTTGAAAATCCTGGGGTTTATTCTGTTTAGAACACTTGTAGCATACTATGGTATACCTCCCTGTATGAAATATAAGATGCATTTTAAATTGCCTACTTATCACTGTCTCTGAATTCTGAGTGCCATTTCTATATGTCCTTCCTTGGTCCCCTTTTTGGCAAGGAGAGACTGGTTCTCTGCAACCTTTAAAAGGAATTTTTATTGGTTTTTTTTCCTCATTCCATTTTCCCCTCTAATTTTAAAGATCCCTTTATTTTCTGTTCTTCAAAAGTAATAAATGCTTGTTATAACCTGTGAAATATGAAGATGTATCATATTTCCACACCTCGACCTCCTGATGTAATCAATAATAACTGCTGAGGAACCTTTCCACAACTCTCCTGTTCATACAAACAGATCAAACATATGTGTATATATATATAAAATTGTGCTTGTTTTCATCAAAGTATAATCATATCATACACATTATTCTGCCACGTTTCACTTAACTATATATATGCACATATGTACATACATATACATATATTTATGTACATTATGTGAAAAGACTATATATTATTTAACACAAGATAGTGAAAATACTCAGTCTTAAGTTCCTTTTAGTTCTAAGATTCATTTTTGTATTCTTTAGAGAACATAATACCATTATGATTATCTGTAATGAATTGTTTAATGTCTTTCTTCCGTGCTAGACTGAAAGCTCCATGAAGGTGGCCAATTTTGTTCACCACTCTGTCTCCAGAATTTAGGGTACTGCTGTCAGTATAATTGCCTAAATCTACTTGTTCATTGTTACAGTGCTTCTTGAAACCTTCTACTTCAACTGGGTCATTTCCAATAGTCAAATATGTGTATCTTTAGGAACTCAGGCCTGAGTAAAGTCACCATTAAATGTTATTTGGATGAAACCTATTAACTACGTTTTAAATATTTGTAAGAATTTGTGCTTCTTCAGCAAAAAACCCGTCTACACAAAAAAATGAATTTATAGACAGATGACATGTTTAGCAGAGAGTTCTGTGCTTGTTATTAGACCAGGATTCTAGTCTCACCTCTGTCATTTATTTCTGTGACTTGTAGAAAGTTCTTATGCTTTCTGGTCCTGGTCCTCATGGGTAGCTCTAGCATTCATTAATTCCATAAACATGTATTGTCTACCAACGCTAGTACTAGGCTAAGCGCTAGTGATACAGGAGAGAATAATAGCCATTTAATGAATGCTTACTTTATGCTTGGTCTTTCACTGATGGAGTCATAAGCATTATCTTTTATATCTCCTACGATATAGCTACATGATATTTTCTGTATTTCACAAAGGAGGGAACTGAGCATAGGAAGGTGAAGTAACTTTCCCAGCATACAAAGGACACAGTGAAGACAATTCCAGACAGCAGCAGGGTTTCGGATGCCATTTCCAATAACCATAGTGAATGCTTGCCCTCATAATTCGATGACTATTTCAGTGGCTTGCATTTTGGTCCCAGCCCAGGAGTACTGGGTAGTGCACCCTCTTGTCAGCTGGAGAGTGCAAGGACGGAGGAGTATGTTAGAGAAACCAATGAAAGGTCTAACGGAAGAGCTGCAGAGAGTAAACCACCTTCCCCCGCTCTCGCGGCCCACACCAGGAAGGTGGGAGGTGCCAGCGGGTCCTACGTACGCACGCCTCTCTGGGCGTCCCATTGGGTATAGACGAGCGTGCGGGTCACGCCAGCAGACGTGCTTCTCTGACCTCGGCAGAGGGCGGAGAGAAAGTGTGTGCACGGTCCTTCTGACGTCTGCGCAGGCTTGTGGCTCACTTGGCTGAGGGCTCGTTTGTCCCGCCATGCCCGCGGCGTCCACTTCCTGACTCTACCTATCTTTAGCGAAACCAACGAGAGGACTCCTCTTGCACCTAGAGCAGCCGATCGGGAGCGTAACCGAGGAGGCGAACGAACGTGAAAGGAAAACCGTGAGCAGCTGCGCTTTCCTGCCCCTGAGCCGTTCTAGACGCGGGTGAGTGCCGGGGGCATCGGCCTGCATCAGGAGCGGCCCCAGAGCGGCCCTACCCCGCCCCTCTTCGAGGGGTGACCTGGCTCCTAACCCATTCCAGCATGCTCTACGCGGAGGAACCCGGACAGGTGCAGCGGGAGGAGTGGTGAGGGGGGGAGATTCAGAGCACCTTCCTCCTTGGCCCCTCAGTGGGGTCTTGAGATGACCATGCCCACCTCTCCTTCTCCATTTCTTCCTCCTCCCTTTCCAATACTCCACCCCAACCATCTTCACCTTCTAAAAAGGTACATCTGAAAATCACTCTGGTAGTTTCTGCTTCATTTATGTCCCTGGCAGTTTTACGTTTCCTCCTCTACACCAAATCTCCTGTCAAGTGCATCTCCAGTGTTACATTTTGTTTGCCTACCCTAATGGGAAAAAAAAAAGATCTGCTCCTTTAGAATAATTGGTGCAAATGATCCATGAGTCGTATCCACATCAGGAAGAATTCTGACATGCATTGTCAAGCTAAGAGACAGGTGTTTTATATATTGGCCAGAAGTAATGAAAAATTGCATAATATGAAATACCAAGATCCTATCTAAAATTAATTTTAGAGTGCATCTGACTATTCTAATATTGTTTCCTGTCAGTTCTCTTTTCCTTCTTAGAGCTGTGTTTATTGACCACGTTCTGTGAGTGACACCAGAAAACCATCCTGCCTCTTTCCCAATCCCTGTCCCCATTCAGGAATTACATCTGCCAAGCTATTCCACACCTTGTCCCTCTAGTAGATGCCAAAGTCTATTTCCTCTGGAAGAAAATCAAGGGATGGTTTCCTTGTAGCAGTATGGTGATGTGTGTGAAATGTAAATTATGGTTAACAAATAGCACTTCTTTTTTTCATTTGTAGTAAAACAAGGTTATTCAGTAACTTATTAATTAAATTCTCAATAATGCAGGTAGAGGCATTTCTGTAATAGCAAAAGCATTAAATTGATATCAGGAGATCTGATTTCTAGTTCAATTCTACCACTGAGTAACTATGTGACTTTGGGTCAGTTACTTAAACTCTCAGTACCCTCTGTTCCCCCATCTGTAAAATGAGAGAAATGGCATTAGATATCTCTAAGACCCCTTTCATCTTTAAGAGACGAAAGAGAAATTTCAGTAGCTAATTGGACCATTCCTTGTGGAGATAGAGGAGAGATGGGAAAATCTCAACAGTTGTATTTACTGTTAGCTTTTCTTTTAATTTCTAATTGAAATAAAAGTGGAGTTTCCCCTTTTACTTCTCCAAAGAATAAGAAAATGCCTTGGGAGGAAATAAAAATGTTCATTAATGGTCCCCAGATATCCCTATATTGACTCAGTTCTCAACCAAATAATTTAACTATTTTCATTATGGGCTTTTATTACATCAGTTAGTTCGGATATTGCGTTGGAACTGTTTAGTCTTAGGAACAAAAGGGTAAATACTAACATGGTGTCAATTGCAAGAAACTTGCTTTAGATGTACTCAAAACACCTAAGGACAGCAGCTATCAGTTAAATAAAGCACTAGGTTGAAAACAAAATGCCAATACAGATACCATTGGTGATTTACCAATTGTAGATGGTTTTATGTGTTCGATTTAAGGTTTGATTTAAAAGTCTATTAATATATGCAGATGTATTTATATAATGCAAGCCTTTGAAATAAAATTCCTTGAAGGAATGATGGATGCATAACCTTTGTAACATTGGTTTCTTAGGTTAATGCTTAGATTTACTACTAGGTTGATTAAATGCCTGTAGATGAAGTACAGAAATAGCCTCCCAGAAATTATACTGCATAGAGATGTTGCTTCAAAGTTCCAGTTTATACTGAACAGCATAAATTAGAGGCTAATGATTCTTAGAACTCCTTGGTACTGTATGCAGCTAACTTGATTTCAAAGTTGCGAACTTTTTTATTTAAGAGCAAAATGTGAGTCTATAAAGAATACCAAATCAAATCACTAGACTAATCTTTTCTTTATTAAGTATCCTAAGGATTTTTCTTCTTTATAGGAAGATGCTTTCTGAAAGCAGTCATTTTTTGAAGGGGTGTGATGCTGGGAAGCATTTTCTGTGCCTTGATCACTATGCTAGGACACATTAGGATTGGTTATGGAAATAGAATGTATCACCATGAGCATCATCACCTGCAAGCTCCTAATAAAGAAGATATTTTGAAAATTTCAGAGAGATGAACGCATGGAGCTCAGTAAGAGCTTTCGGGTATATTGTATCATCCTTGTAAAACCCAAGATGTGAGTCTTTGGGCTGCAGTGAAGGAGACTTGGACCAAACACTGTGACAAAGCGGAGTTCTTCAGTTCTGAAAATGTTAAAGTGTTTGAGTCACTTAAATGGAAACAGATGACATGTGGTTAATGATGAGAAAAGCTTACAAATACGCCTTTGTAAATATAGAGACCAGTACAACTGGTTCTTCCTTGCACGCCCCTCAACGTTTGCTATTATTGAAAACTTAAAGTATTTTTTTGTTAAAAAAGGATCCATCACAACCTTTCTATCTAGGCCACACTAAAAATCTGGAGACCTTGAATATGTGAGTGTGGAAGGAGGAATTGTCTTAAGTATAGAATCCATGAAAAGACTTAATAGCCTTCTTGGTGTCCCTGAAAAGTGTCCTGAACAGGGAGGATGATTTGGAAGATATCTGAAGATAAGCAGCTAGCGGTCTGCCTGAAATTTGCCGGAGTGTTTTGCAGAAATGCAGAAGATTCTGAAGGAAAAGATGTATTTAATACAATCTGTTGGGCTTTTTATTAAAGAGGCAATGACAAATCACCCCAACCTGGTAGTAGAAGGATGTTGTTCAGATATGGCTGTTACTTTTAATGGACTGACTCCTAATCAGATGCATGTGATGATGTATGGGGATACCGTCTTAGGGCATTTGGGCATAGTTTCAATGATGCATTAGTTTTCTTACTCCAAAATGGTTCTGACAATGACTGAGAAGTGAAACGAGCATGTGTATGATCACTGTATAGGATATGTGTTGTTTTATTATTTGTAGTAACGACTACATTGCCAACACAGCAATATGTTTCTTTTTTTTTCTTTTTTTTAGTTTGGTGGCACAAATTACACATTAAGATTTAATCACACATTAAAATATAGTAGCAATTTTAAAATAGGCTGTTTTTCCTTAAAACACATGAAAATTTCAAACATGTTGGAAAGAAATGTTTTAAGAATATTTTGAAAATAAAGGATATATTTATAAAATTATGTGGTAAATTCTAAATTATGAACATTAGAAATCTGTGGCACTATTTTTGCTGATTTGTTAAATGTTTAACACGTCTTTTTAGCTTTCTAAAGTATGCAAATGACTCTCATTGTGAATTTGTAAAGTAAAACTTTTAGCTACAGTTCCATTACTTTTAACGTTGGTTTATGTTCTAAGCCTCCACCAGTGCCAATGGATTGCTTCCTCAAAATACACAACCAAGTAAAAAAGGAATGTTACCAATCAATGTAAAAGTGAACGTTAAAATCTATCCTTGTGAAAATTACTTATAAAGGTTAAATATTTTCCTGGGAGATAATTTAGGGCATTCCTCAGCATACACAATTTCAGTGTAACTCTCTGTACTTTTTCTATGCAGACACAGAAATTGGAGTGGTGACTATGAAGAATGTACTGTCATTTAACTGCGTTGTTTCTCAGTTAATCAAGCTCTCAACTGTGGCTTGGAAAAAATATATCAGTTGAGATTTAGTTAATGAGTTCTGTGGAAGTCTCCTTTGAAAAAACTTCTTTTGGCCATCTGGCTTTCACTTACCTGAGTTGAGTCCGCCTGGTTTTGTTTACCTTTCAAATTCTGAGATCTCCCCACATTCATGGCTGTAACGTAGCCAACTGTTTTTTTGGTATGGAAGCCTTAACCTCACCATTCACCTTGGATTACAATACCATTTGCCTCATTTCAGTGGCTATTTAGAAGCTTTATCCAGTGGTGAATACAGTAGTGCCAGTGCTTATAAATATGTGTGATACTTTAGAGCCAACTTGTCCTATAATTGGGCCTGCACATGCTATATTGAGTCAGGTCCTTAAGCCCCCATAGGTGTAAGACATTTTAGAGTTGAGTATTTCCTGTAACCGGCCTCATGATGTTCATGGTCTGCTACAGCTTTCACAAACTAGAAAAAGAATTTCCTCAAAAGGGCCTTGAGCTTCAAATACTGCCTCAGAGTATTGTGTAAAATCCCTATTTTTAATTTATTGGACTTTCCTTATTGGGACTTTTGGTTTAAAATGAAGGGTTATTAGTTTTGAAAAATAATAAAACCCCTTTATCAAGCACCCTAATATGTGGTTTCAGATACAATTACTACTATGGATCAAATCATGTTCATTGTGAGTACAGTGATAAACAGTATCTCACTGACTGTGACACCCATTTTGTAAGTGGCACCTTGCCCCCAACACCAGTATATTAAATTTCTGCTTTAGTTATCACTTCCAATTACATTAGTGTATCACAGTATAGTTGTAATAAATATATCAGAGAATGTATTCCATTTTTGATTTCCTAGTGAGTGCTAAGGTAACAATTGCCTTTTAAATCATATTGATGTTGTTGATTATATTTTTATACATGAGTATTTCTTTATAAAATGTTGTCTTAAATAATATGCTCTTTGAAATTATTTGTACCCAGTCTTGTAAATAAAATCTGAATCAGTAACATGGAAATAGTACTACTGAGGTTATGGTTACAGATTTGATCACCGTGCATTCAATAGCCAAAAACCGTGACTCTAACCCCACACGCTTATTGGAGGAAAAGTCAGGAAGAATGAAAGTTTAATGGAAATTGATCATAATTGTGAATATACTTTACGTATGGCTAGTGGCTACCATATTGGGCAACACAGGTGTAACAATTTCCAAAAATGTGAGACCCACAGACTGAAATATGAATGAGAGAAAACTTGAAGTTTCCTCTAAAAGTTGTGTTTATCTTCTGGTTGTCTTAAATGCAGTGGAAACTTCAACCTGACTCTTAGCAGGCCCCAGGCCATCTTCTTACACAAGTTCAATGACTAGATATTCCTCCTCAAAATTAAAATACTGGATTTGGAAAAAATTACAGATTAGACCCCTTGACATTTTTTTTTATGTAGCTAAGATTGCTTCTCAAATCTGATAACACCCAGATTTTTCTGTAATCCTTTAAACAAACCTGTCTATTGGGCTTTTTTAAAGCAGGACACACCTGTATCAGAAAAAGTTACTGAAAGCAGAGTCTAGTGATGATGTACCACTAATTAGCCCTTCATTTGTTAAGAATATTGTTTTCCTGTTAGTGCCAGATGGCTTAGATTGGTGCATTCAATGCTTGTTTGAGCAGTTACATGAAGAGCATTTTTGTAAAAAAAATTTCTTTTGGCATATAAAGAAATTTGGAAATGTTTGCCAACCTCTCAGTGAAGGAGTCCCCAAAGTATAACTTAAAAATAATTCCAATATCATCAAAGATAAAACACTATAAAACATTTAAAGGGTAACAGGAACAATGACTTGTTTAGAAAGGATGAAATGATGGTGTATATCTGGGATCTCTCATAAATAGAGAAATACACCTTTATTAGTGTGGAATCTATACCCTATATTATTCCTTGTATACATTAAGTATCTATGAGCTCAAAACTAGGCCTGGTATTTTGTGGAAAGCAAAAGGGGCCCAAACTCATGATTAATACAGGGAGTCAATCACTTCATGTAAGCTTTGAACAATAAAACAAGCCATAGTTTTTGTTCTGTTTTGTTTTTTGTTTGTTTTTTTTTTTGTTTTTTTGTTTTTTTGTTTTTTTGGTTTTTTTTTGGAATATGGTGGTCATTTTGCCTTAAAAGGCCTCAATTTAATAAGTGCTATTTCTTTTATCCCACATAATGACCTTGGTAGTTTTTACTGATGCCATGCAAGAATGGCCAGGCTGGTTATGCCATTGCTTTGGCAATTTGGCAAAAGCCCTGAAAGGAAGAGCAGGACCTAAAAATAAGACTCAGATTTTCAATGGATGGATGGGAGCGAGGGAGGAAGGATGCACTTAACATGTGACAGGCTGGCATTTGAAAAATTAAATGCTTTGATCTAGTGATGAGACATCTACATAGGTACTTAACATCTGTTGAATGGGGACATTATAATTGTCAAAACACCAGCCCCCTACTATCTGAGGAGAAAAGAAAAAAAAAACTGATCCTATCTTGACAGAAAACTGAATACTGGCAATGAGAATCTTTTCCATATTTACCACTCTAAGGCACTTGCCCCTAGAAGGAAGCTTCAGGGAGTACTGCCCATTCTCCACTCCAGTGTAGTTCAACAGAAATATAACGTGAGCCATATGTGTAGTTTTAAATTTTCTAGTAGCCACATTAAAAAGTAAAAAGACACAGGTGAAATTACTTTTAGTATTTTATTTAATGCAATATATCCAAAATATTGTCCTTTCAACATGTAATCAACAGAAAAATTTAAGATACTTTACATTCTTTTATTAAGTCTTTGAAATCCAGTATTTATTTTACAGTTATAGCACAAGTCTAAATTCCAGAAGTGTGAGGACCCCACCCCTAACTCCAGGGCTGACATAAGAATGAGAGAAAATGTGGTTTCTTCTAAAAATCCTATTTATTTTTCTGGTTGTCCTGAATGCTATGTAAATTGCAACCTGACTTTCAAGGTTGGCCCCAGTCCATCTCCTTGCAAGAGTTCAAACACAGGATCTTTCTTATCAAAATTAAATCATGGGCTCCTCCTTAAAATTAAGTCATTGGATCTGGAGCAAAATACAGATTAGGCCCCCAGCTTTTTTCTTAGATTATAACTGAACTAAACTACACCTGTCAGTAATTTTAATATTCACTAATCCCCATCTATCTTTTGGCTATATTGATAGTCATAAAGCAGCTGCTAGTCCTGTCTTTGCACATTACACTCTACACTCATCTCCCCACCTCTTAGCTAACCCTCCCCCATTACCCTTTTCTAAAAAGATCCAGCAAGAGCTTTGAATGGCATAACGTTTAAATGGTCACATACCACCTGGCTTGAAGGGAACTAATAACAGAAAAAATTTGGACCTCAGGACTGAGTCCAGTTTCACAAGGTATACCCTGCTGATGAAGAGAGAAAGAGAAAAACATTCCCTCAGAAGCACAAGTAAGACTCTGCAAGCAACCCACTCATGCATTCACATCCTACACATATTTTCCCATTGTGGAACAGAGGCTTGGCTAACTTATACTTCTCTTCGGTAACCCATAAACAAAGATGGTGATGCAACTGTGCGCCGAGATTAACATTTTATGAAAAATGAGGGAAGACTACAAAACAGGCTTTGCAGTCAGACAGACTCGGTTCAAATCCCAGTTCTGCCATTTATTATGTATCTTCAGGAAAGTTATATAACCCCTCTGGTGCCTTAGTTTCCTCATTTGTAAAATAATAATTAAAATCTACCTCATGAAATCATTGTAAAAATTAAACAAGATATGAAAGTAGAGCTTGTGCATATAGTAGACGCTCAGAAAATGTTATTTCCCTTTCCCTTTTACAAGTTTAACTAGTACTTTACACAGTTAAATATGTAATATGTACCAATCTTTTTTATTAAATATCTTGATGGTAAAACATTAAAATATTGATGTGAATAACAGCTGGTAGTGAATATTCAAATTCACAAGGGAATCCCTAATTAATGGTTTTAAGATAACATCTGTGCATTTAATCTGTCCTATCCAATAAAATATCTTTTCCTTGAACAGCTTTTCTATAATGCAAAGATTTTTTTAAGGAGAAATTCAGAAGTTGCCTTTAAGAACAGTAATTTAGATCATGTTCCCCTTTCACAGCAAATTAGACATCATTGGAGCCAAAATTGCCAGGTCAGTATGGTTTCTGTTTCCTCACACTTTAATCCAGATGTTTCTCTTTATATTGGAACACACACACACACACACACACACACACAACACACACACACACACACACACACGCGCGCGCGCGTACGTTAAGTGAGACTCCTGCATCCCTAGTAAATGTATCTGGGCATTTAGTACTTGAGAGAGAATTGGGTTTGACAGCACCCAGAAGCTAATGAGGCCATGCACTTTCTCTTAGATCTTTCTTTGCATTTGGAAGCAAGAAAGTAGAATTATTTTGTGGACTCCTTTTAAAACATTTTACAATGCATAAAAATTTTACCTTGTAAAACACAACATAAAATGAATGCAGTGTAGCTGTCCAAGTTTTTACTACATTTTAGCTCTTACTATTTTTAAAACAATAAAGCATGAGAGTGAAAAATCATTTCCAGTCATGTTCTTTTTGAAATCTATTTAGGAGGTAAATATTAATTTGATGGGTTCGAGATTGCTGTTATCCCACTAAATGAAGCTGTTTCTACCTCATATTCCAAGCTGTTTCTACCTCATATTCAAGTATATTTTCTTAAATATAAAATGCTTACACAAACAACTTTTAGAATGATCTTAGTCATGCAAAAGCATGTTTTTTGTCCTAATCCTGGATCAGTCAACTCTTAAGAAAGCTGTCCAGAGCCTACAGAGCATAAAGAACTCTCCTTCCATCCTCCTCACCCTGCCCAATCTAGTCCAGATATTTAAGTAAACAGTGGATTTTGGCTTTAAAAATGAATTTTGAATGGGGCAGCATTCGAACTAATTAAAACAGTATCCAGACTAAAAGTACATACAAAATCTTTAAGAAAAAAATATGTTAAAAATGTCAATATGCAGAAACAAACATTTCAAGCCCCATTGATAGAGAAGTAAAACTAGAAGAAAGAGCATGCTGTGCTTTTAAAAGCTGTCTCAAATTTAAGCTCATTTGGGGACTATTAATAGTGTCAATCTAACATGCAGTTTCATCACAAAATCATTTTGCAAGTTTCCAAACCTTAATGCTTCATGAGCATAGGATAACCCCAGCATTTAGGGACAGACAGAAAGTGTCTCCTTTTTAAAACAGAAATTATTAAGAATAAAATTAGAGTGCCCAAGTCTCCCTGATATGGCTTTCTCCAAGGAAAACTGAATTTGATTTGTTTTCAAGGCATGCTTGTAGAAATGGCAGTTTCTCCAACCAAGCAAGTGCTTAGTTAAAACAAATGATTTATTGCTTAAAACCCAGTCTTTTGCTCTTATGCTTATGAAAATCAGAAGAAATCATTTCACTATAAAGTTCATAGCTATCATTGATAATCAAGCCTTGTGATAAAAAATTAAAATTAGAAGGAAAGAAAAGTAAATCTTTATATCTTTTAAATTTAGGGGTTCCCCCATGGTAGAGTCCTGAGAACACTTACAATGAACTTGAGGGGAGTAAAGTAAATGATTATGCCCTAGAAGTCTCCTTTATTAACATATTTGCTGAAATTAAAGTATTTTAAAATTAAATGGGAGAAGAGCAATAAAAATTCTGATGTTGACTTACTGTAAAATATAGATTAAAACCCTAAAATATGAAAAAAAGTATTTTGTGGAAGTCATGCTTTGTTTTACTTTTAAAATGGGATTTTTTAATATATAAAAGAATCCATTTAATTCGAATTGCACAATAGTGAGGCATGTCATTCTCTGTAACAATTGTTACTTTTAAGTAGAAATTATTTCACTAATCTTATTTCTCAAAGTGTTCAAGGATAAAATGTGTTAATCCTGTTCTAATGAACATGATATTATTAGAATTTCCAGTGAATCATCTCCTGTATCTCTTTCCACATATAAATTATATCCTCTTCAACTAACCAACCAACCTGCCTAGTAGTCTTAACAGATTTAAAAACTGGTTCTCAATCTTGTTTATTCACTCCTGTTCTGATGTAGTTATAGTCCCTGAAAAGTACTAATTAGTTTAAATATTATAGTAAACAAATTAGCGTTATAGTTCATTATATCTACTCATTCTTTTACCTACTATAGAGTATAATAAAGTATATATATATATATATATATATATATGAAGTATAAAAACATATACAAAGTATACATTTACATGCATCAGCCTCCCTGTTGGACAGGCAAGATTTCATTAGGAACTATTGCTGAGGGACTGGGATATTAAGAATACAATGATATTTAGTCTAATTTTTACTGCCTTAATACAATTAATAACATACTAAATATAAGTGTTCTGAAGGCCTTTCAAAATATATATTTAATGGCCTAATTCTTACAAGTTATTGAATAAGTTGAGTAAGTTTCTGATTGCTTGAGACCTCAGAAGTGATGGTTATATTGACATAGGCTGCATACATTTTCATTTTTTCATTATATCAGTTTTAGTAGATACTCCTTTAGAAATTGGAACATTTTGAATTTCTGAAGAGCCTTGCGAGATATAATCTCAAAAATATGGAACCTAGATTTAAAAAGTTAAAACATTTACATTTTGTTTGGGCATACATTAATTTCATATTCCTATTATATAATTGCTACATTAATATTCTCATGAAAAGAAAAAAGTGAAATATTTATTATAATGAAATACCTCTGTAAATTTAGTTATTTAACATTCTTATATCTTTTTCTGAAGTACTATGCTTAGAAATACTGTATCCTCAGTAGTTGATTTGCATACAGAGGGGAAAGTTGGATATGATTATTTGACAAATGCCATATGACTTTCTGTTTGGGGACTATCAGATTCCTTGAACTGAAATGTTCATGACTACCCCTGGGATAAATCCAGCTGCTTTTTTTGGATCTACAACATTAAAAAGAAAAAGGGAAAACGCAGCTGCCAACAGAACACCACCAAACCACTGTAACAGTCTGCTAGAAGAGGGTTGATCAGGCCTTTATATTACAGCACAATGGGACAACCATCTAAGTTGGAATGCTGAATTGCTGCAACTCCAAGACATCTGGATTTTTTAACCTCACATTGGATACAATCTAAGGAATATTTTTATATTTGGCTGATGTGTAATTTGCAAATTTTGATAACTGGAACTGGAAAAGAATTAGTAACTTCCAACTGCCTTTATAAATTGGTACTGGGCTGTCACCATTAGCCAGATTTTAAAAATGTAAGTTTACAAGTCTGGAAGCTCCTTAAGGACAAGGGCCACTTGTGTATTATTCATCTTTGTGCCACATCACCTAGAACCTAGTAGATATTCAATAAATAAATGAGCTGAAATGACCTTGTCTCAGTAAAATGTGTCACATAAAAGAAATGGATACCTTGTGGGTTGACTTGACACAAAATTAACTTTGAAACTAAAAATGAAACAAAGACACATTGCCTGAGAGAAAACAGGCTCTTCCTGTATTCCTACTCTCAGGAATGTGAGTAAACTAAATTTCCTTTAAGCACAGTACCTAAAGGGGCTGGTATGTTAGTTTAACCTCTTTGAATTTGGGTCCCTGCATGACCTAATGTTTAGAAACTGATAAGTCTCCCATGTATAGAGAGGCATTCTTGATTAACAACGATTACCTGAGGCCTCAAACCCAGGACAAGCAGGAAACATACATATTTAGTCCACATCACCAAGGCAACACAGTCAATGTACCTCAGCATAGTAGAAAAACAAGCACAGATGATGATGTTGAATATTTTTAAAGTGTTCCCTACACCCACTGTAACAGTGGTTAGAAACAAGAATAAATTATTTCAGAAACCAGGCAATAAAAGGTTTTAACTTCTCTAATACATGTGTGTGCTTTGTTTTTCATTGCTAACACTCCAAAGACGACCTTGGTCAATTATCTTAGCACAAAAAAATGTTCAAAGTTTAGTTTTGACATAAATGACGAAGGTATTCTCTTTTTAAGTCTATAAGGAGCTAGTTATAGGCTTCAAATAGGATGCCTCCTCCTCCAAATGGGGAAATATCAGAATTTAAAACCAGTAAATCATCATAAAATGTAATTATCTATTATAAAAAGCTACCCTAAAAGATGATTTATAAATGAGTTGCTGATGAGACAATTGACCCTTTTATCCACCAGGAATAAATAATAAAATATAACAATATGGTAAACTGTAGACTATAACTGTCATAACAGGAAAATTTCTACGTAGAACTTAAAAAGGATGTAGGAAATAAAATATCAGGGAACCTCTATGGGCTAGGAAAGGAAGATTATGGCAGACATAAGCATTCTAATTAATGAAATGGGAAAAATTCTCCAAGTCTTACCCCAACCCAACTGAAATATTCCCCCAAATTACCTACTTTTTTTTTTTTTAGCTCTTAGCCATGTTCACCAAGAAACTTCTCACTTACTAATTGTTTACCCTAAGCAGGCTTATTACTATAAATTAATATATTTACATTCTAACATGAGAATCTCTTAGTCTCACAAGTTTCATTAGTGGGAAATAGTTTCTCCATCTGAGCGTCAAACCCTGGATCTGTTACCTTCACCTATATTATATTTTTGGAGGCCCAGGTGCAACAGCCAGCTGAATTGTCATTTTTACTTCCACCCTCACCTTTCTCACCAACTTCTAACTGTAACACAGGTCACCACAATCTTGTAAATGTCTGTATCCATCTGAAAAATAAAACTACATGTCATATATTTGTAAACAACCAAATGAAGATGGCTGACACACTAGAATAATGGCAAGGTTATTAGGAAGAAAGGCCTATTATCACTATGTAAATTCATAACTTCATTGAACTCCCATCTGCTTACTGTTCTTACTGCAGTAGGTCCATGGCCTTCATATGCTACTTATGATAGGAGATACACATTATTTGAGTAAAAGTGGGACCCAAAACCTGGAAGTTCTGGGCATCTGTGTAACTTAAAAAGGGCACTAAATAAACAACATGAATCTGATCAAGCTTATGTATTTACAAGCTATACAGGGGCATACAACAAGTTAAATTAACAGTGATATAATCAACAAAATCCAGAATGTGGAAGGAAACTAAGACAAAACAACTAAATTTCTTAAATAATTTAAAGGGAAAAGGAAAAAGGGGGAACTTATAGATAAAAAGACATAAATAACCAAATGCTATATATGGACTTTGTCTGATACCTCATTCAAGCAAACCAATTATTACAGAAATAAGAGAGAAAGTCCATTTGTCACATATTTGAGCACAGTCCAGATATAAATTTTTAGGTGTGATAATGACATTGTGGGGTTTTTTTTAAAGAAAAAACATCTTTTAAAGATACATATTAAAGTAATTATGGATTTAATGATATATCTGAGATTCGCTTCAAAATACTCAGGGAGTGGGGTAGAAAAGAATAAGTGAGATAAAGATGAAATAAACTGGTCATGAATTGAAGCTAGGTAACATACAGAAAAGGTCCATTATATTACTTTCCCCGTACTTTTGTATATGTTTAGAATTTCCCATAATAAAAAGTTTAAAAACAACAACAAACAAAAAACACGCAAGAGGGAAGGGGCACTTCTAGGTGCCTTGAAATAATCAAATAAAATTCCCAGTCTAGCTTCCAGCCCATTAAATTGTCAGATTCTCTAGAGTGTCAGCCATATACTGGCAAGTTCCTTGACCAAGTCCAGCCCTTCATCATTAGCCTAAGAAAAGACATGAAGTTGTCTGAGTTTGGTTACTTACCAGATAACTTTTAATGTCCAAGTTTGTTACCCAATTTTAACTTGAGTTTAAGAAAAACTAAAATAATTTTTGAAGCTAACAGAATTTTAGCATCTTGAATTTATTCAGCATAACCACAGAGGTATTGTCTTCATCCTGTCTCACATGGTCACACACAGCATAATATCCGTATTTAACCCAAATGCATTCCTTCTGAGGCTCATTTATATGTCTTCATATGCCACAGCCCATCTTTTAAGTAATGGATATTTTCAATGCCAATTCCTTTGGTGACTTTCTCACTATAGAAGGAAAAAAGTCACATAAACATATTGTTATGCATTTTTATAGGCTTAATCATGGTAAATATAATTCAAAGTGCATTTGTATTCAGCAATTATTGAGCCACACGTAGGAAAAGTATTTATAATACATTAACATTATTGTCTACATTAAACTACATTACTCTGCTGCAGTTCATATCTTAAAGTGATTCTAGTAATCTAATTAGTGGGTCTATATAAACAGAGTAATGATGTGTCACCATACCAGGAGAACATCAAAGTGTTACAATTAACACTGAATCAAAATTAACACATAATTTGGTCATCAAATGAGTTCCAGAGGTTTTAAATATATTGACTATATTTTAGTAATATTATTTATTTAATATTCTATACCACCAAGTCAAAATATAAGATAAATACTGTGTGGTGCTGAACTATGTCATTTAAAAATTGTAGCAAAACATCTCTCCCCACCCAGTTTAAATCACACTAAATAAAACTCCTAAAATACCACATCCATACATATAAAACAGCTGTGTTGGCACACGAGTTCTTTTCAGAATGCTTAAGAAAGAATGCAATCCCGGAGACAAAATAGGTTTCAAGGGCTTCCTAAGTGTTAGGAAAAATCAGAAATGAAGCTTCTGTATTTACATATTTTTAAGATCTGGTATGAATGAAAGCAAATTTCACCTGTAATTCTTATGCTTCCTGCGTAAGTTACACATATCTCGAAAGCTAAGGGGGGCTAACAAGACTTACATGTCTTCTGCAGACATCTTCATGACTCCGACACACAGAGCATGCTGTTTTCCCTCTGCAATGATGGCCTGAAAACACACAGCTAAGAAAACTATCAAAATGCCTTGAAAAGGAGGTGTCAAACTTTATTAGATAAGCCACTTTGAGCCCCTCTTGTATCCTCTCCTGGACTATTAACTCCTTAAGGGCAGGGACCTAGCAGAGTCTGTGGGTACATTGTGAATGCTCATTAAATGCTAAATGAATAAATCAAATAATCATTCTTGGTTTTTAAGTCAAATGTTAATAATATAACCCAAAGCTAACAAAACCAGAATAAGTCATGCAAAAAAAGGAAATATTTCTTGCACATAAAAAGTGTGAAATAGTTATCAATTGTTCTAGTGTTTCAATCACTGAATGGTGGTTTTATGTAAAGATCACAGTAAAACAGTAAGTATATCCCCAATCTATCTTTTAAGAGCCCAATGTAAATGTTAACCTTTCTAGAACAACCAGTACATCCTTGGTTATCATTTGAAGCATATACAATGTTAAACACTGCAGTACATATTTTTTAAAAGTAAAGGTTCAAGGGTACACAGTACCTCTCTGTACTAGTCTTGCAGCTTCTTAAAAGTCTATAATTATTTCAAAATAAAAATTATTCAAAGAGTAAAGGCTAGGTACTAGGAAAATTTTCCATTTAAAGGAACTCTATAACTGTAAACTTATAACACAGAAAAATCATTTTAAAAAAGTAATCTGGCCTTAACAGAGGACTTTTCTCCACTGACTTTCAATTCATTCAGTCAATGTTCTACAAATATTTGAGCAACTGTTATATGACCAGTATCTATGTGAATACAAGCTGTTCCTAAGATATAAACATATAACTTAAACCACCCCTCAGATATAATTGCCATAACAGATGACACCCTCCTTTTGAGCACAGAATAAACTCTCAAGCTCATTCCAATGGTCTTCCCACTCCACAGTGATTTCTCCATTCCCACCAAGTATGGTTCCTTTTCTCAACATGAGGCAAATGGCCACTTTATTTATAACAAAGGAGATGTTCTCTTGTCCAAACTAATTGATAAAAACCTATTTAGTCTAGAATATAGCTGAAACAGCACCATAAAATGGAAATAATACAGAATCATTCAATTATGTCATGAGTTGAATAGATATTTAAGGACTATCTGGGACTTTAATATTTCTCTGTGAGAAATTATGCTCTGAGGCCCAAATAACCAACTTAAAAATGAACCAACTTAAAAATAAAAGTTGGGGCTTGCCAATATTTCCCACTACCTGCTTCTAACGTTCTGCCTGGTACCGAACTTCTTTTCCCTTTTGCGTGCTTTTGCTCCAGTGTATCTGGGTAAGTCAAACGTAAAAGTAGCAAGCTGATGAAATCCAATCATATCAAATATATCCTTAACAATGGAGAGTTGTATACTGTATTCTGAATCTGATAATATTGGGTTCTAACTGGGCTTAAATGCAGCTGAGACTCTTTTATTACATATTTTCATTAAACTTCTACAATGAGACATAATTTAGTCTCAAGAAATAATGTTACTTCCCACATCTTCAAATATAACCACAAAGGCATGAGATAACAGTAATGATAACCTTCAAAAATGCATCTAGTGTTCTTTTGGATGATAGGTCTTTCAGTAATGACAAGAATGCAATAAATACATTTTTCAACAGTTACAGCCTAAGAAGGATACAGCAATTGTATCTAATGCAGCAGAGTAAAGTTTAGCTCCAGGAGAAGTTAAGCCTGGACACATGATATTTACTCCACTGAGTAAAAATTTGATGGCCCCTTTATCAACCTGCTTATGGGGCAGGATAAAAGTATCTAGAAGAAAAATACATGACATAAATTAATAAGACTAATGACTCAACAGAAAAAAAGGCAAAGGACATGAACAAATATTTCCCAAAATGACAGTACTCTGACAGATGCAAAATAAAACTGAAACACCATCCTTCACTTATCAAATTGAAAAATATTCTTAAGAAAAGTAATTCCCAGTGCTAGCAAGAGTGTAGGAAAACTGGCATTCCCATATACTGCCAAGAGGCTTATAAATGGGTATGGCCTTTCTTTAGGACTACTTAGCAACATGTATCAACAGCCTCGAAAAGGTTCAAATTCTTTAACTCAATAATTCTATCCCTAAGAGTTTATCCTAAGAAAAATGAGAGGTGTATAATATATTTAGGTAGAAATATATTCATTGCAGCACTATATAATAGAAATTAAATGGAATCAGCTTAAAGGCCCACCAATAAATTAAGAGATAAATGATTTAAGGTGGAGCTACAATATCTATGTAATAGGACTATGTTTTTGAAGAATACATAACACCCTGGGAAATGTTCATAATATAATGTTAAGTGGAAAAAGCAGAATAAACTACCAAAAATATCAGTGGTTACTTGGGGTTGGTGGCGAGAGGGAAGAGGGAACAATGAATTGGTGGAGCACAAAGGATTTTTAGAGCAGTGAAACTACTCTGTATGATACTTAAACAGTGGACATTATGCATTTGGCAAAATCCACAGAATGTACAACATAAAGAATGAACCCTAATTAATGTAAACTATGGACTTTGGTTAATAATGTATCAATATTGGTTCATCAAATGTCACAAATGTATCACACCAATGCAATATGTTAATAAGGGAAGGGTGGGAAGGAAATATGTGGGGACTCTTTCTGCTCAATTTTTCTGAAAACCTAAAACTGCTCTAAAAATGTCTATTATTTTTTAAAGTACGTTAACAAAGCCCAATTTAAAAAGGAAAATATATACATTACACATACACACAGACACACACATACACAACACAGGAAATAATTGGATGGAAGTACGCTGATATATTAACAATGGTTATCTCTAGGTCATGGGAACACGGTGATTTTATTTCTGTATTTTGCAAATCTCTAGATTGAACATATTCCTTTTATAATGTTTAGAAAATTGTTTTTAGTGTGTGTATGTGTGTCTACAAATAATTCATAACCTAAAAATGAAAGGATCCCTGGAAGATTTAAAACAATAAGTGGGGTGGGGCAGGGAGACTTTTTATAAATCTCAGGGCTCTCTAGGAATAACAATAATTGATAAAATTTATCCACTTTAATGTTTTACCACTAGCCCTCCCTCCAGTCAGAGGACAAGTGAGTCTTTTTTTCCTACCAAGACTGCAAATTAATTTAAACATCTTACTGATAAAAGGTACCTGAATGAATGAATGCATTTACTACTCACAAGCTATCATTTGTTTTCTATATCTCTGCCTTCATTAATATCTGCCTTTTAATAATAATTATGATGACAATATGTAGTAGTAGTGGGCATTTATTAAAGAATTACTACACTATTATAATAGCTACCATATATTCATATATTGAGCACTTACTATGTTCCAGGCATCATGTTAGGTGCATTACATGCACTATCTCATTTAATCCTCACAATCCCGGCAGATGTAATATACAGCTATATCCATTTTAAAAATAAGGAAACAAGCTTAAACAGGTTAAGTGATTTGACAAAAATGACATGCACCGGGAATTGAACCCAGGTCTGCCAAACTCCCAAGTTCCTGCTTTTAACCACCATATTATCCTGCTTCTTGCAAAAGAATAACTTTAAGATGTTCTAAAAGGTTGGTTCCCAGCAAAATACTACTAAATAGGAGCATCTTTTTCTTCCACCTTATTATGAAAATGCTTAAGATATGGAAAAACTGGAGTAATAATTCAATGAACAACTGGACACCATCCACATAGATTCAACAATGGTTCATTAACACTTTGCTATATTTGCTGTATCTCTAGAAACACATAATTTTTCCTCTACCATTGTAAATTTCAGACATAATGCTTCACTATAAATAAGCATACATCACCTAAAAATAAAGTTATTCTCCTACATAACCACAACACTATATCATACCTAAAAATTTAACAACAATTCTGCAATATCCTCTTATAGGCAAACCATATTCAAATTTCCCTTAATATTCCCCCCAAAAGTATATCATATCTTTTTTAAGGGGGAGGAGGAAGGCTTGAATTTTGTTTTCCAAACCTGGATCCAATCTAGATTCATACAATACAGTTGATTATTTTGTCTCTGTTCTCTTTTAGTTGAGTAAGAATTAATGTCATTAAAATGTCTTAATGTTGTGAAACATTTTTATTTTAAACTTTTTCCCATTGCATCAGAACTCAATTTCTCTCCATCATAGTTTTTTTTCCACCTGATAAAATCAACGCTTGATCAAATAATTATAAATATTCCTTTATAAATATTAAATTGCTTCACCTGTTTCAAGACTTGCATAACAGCTTTACTGCTTCACCAGGTAAGTCAAAACTTATCTCTTTTACCCAAAATCAAACTTACTAATTAAGTCACCAGTACCACCTACATAACCTTCTAGTCACTACCTTCCTTTCTGCCTCTTGGCTAGAATGGCAGATACATACTGGTTTGGAAAGCAGAAATCTTCACAGTAAAAACTTCTTATGCATTGAAATTGTATCTTCCTTTGGATTTTCTTTTCTTTTTTAATGTACTCAATCTAAATATATGAAAAAGTGGGTACATAACAAACATTATTTTGTTTCCTAACACCTGAACCTGGCACTCAACTAACAATAACTGGGACTCCCACAATTAAATAAGGCTTTCCCTTATACAGAATTGTCTCTATGAGGCAAATCTAGGTACAAATTTAAAAGAAAATGCTCACAGCACGTATCACAGTTTGTGAATATATATTTGTGTAATTATCTAATTATAGTTTATTCTCCCAACTACAGTATTAGTTTCATAGGGACAGGGGCCATGTCTGTCTTTGCTTCCCACCATATTCTCAGTACCTAGCTCAGTGCCTGGCACATTAAGTTCAATAAATATTTGTCAAATGAGTGAATGAATGTTCTTTTTGGGCTTTCTAGGATGTGAGAATGCACATTTTACAGGTTTACCACAGATGGGGGGATTCATTTTAGTTTTATATTCCTTATTACCTAGTACTAATAAATTAACTTTCAGCTCCTTTCATGTCTGTCCATATTCCCAAATGCATATTTTCTAACAAGACTTATATTTGTGAAGTAATCTTAGGGTTGGATAAAAAGGCCCTTCTCTTTGTCTGAAAAACAGTAACTCTCCATTTACTGTAAGAATTTCTATATGTTCATGGCTGTAAGACAAATGTCACAAAGTACCAAGTTAAATACTTTCTTTCAAAAATGAATATGCCAAACATCCTTTAAATAATATATTATATGAAACATGCATATACAGACATACACTGAGGTCTTTATACATTTCAATAAAGATTCAAGCAAAAAAATGTTTAAATTGTCTTGCCCATCATACCAGCCCACTAAAGGAAAAATATGACCTGCTACAATCAATTTTATTGCACATATTATTATTTTAATTTCATTGTTAGATAATTCAATAAAACCAATCTCTAAAGTACCAGCTGAAATAAATTAAATCCAACTCTAAATAAAAATATTTAGCTCCTTGATAAAGCAATCAGTACACAAAGTCACACTTTTCAAACACAGAAAAATACTTAAAAATGCAAATATTGCTTAGTTTTAGAGTTATTCTATTTATCTACCCCATAATTAATCTATCATTATTTAATGTGAAAATAATCCACTTATTATGAGTGCAACTAATCATACAATATTCAGCTACTTACATGAAGAAAAATAAAGACTTACCATCGCACTATTTTGATGGGATCTTTTTTATGCATGATTTGATTAAGCCATGGTTCAATATCTGGAAATTTCTCTATCAGTTAGTTCTTAATACCCTTTATCACTGAGGTTTTCAACTGGATGCAGTTGGATACATTTTCTTTTTCATCAAATCTGCCAAATGATTTTTGCAGGGGAAAAAACATTTATAAGTAGACATATCAGAATAGGTAAAGGCATTGTTTTAATTAGTTATCTATTCCCAAGCAGTATTTAGATGCTGAAAATAATTATGAAATTGTTTAATAGCATTTCCCTTTTATTCTGTCCAGCACAACTAATGTCTTAATACAATATTAAAATAAACTGTCATGTACACACAATTAACTGGAAGGGGATATGAGGCATATTCCACATTATAATCTGTAATCAGCTACCAAAAAAAAAGCCTTTTCTGGAATATTTTATTCATCTCTACCCAGGAAGAAACACAGATTCCCACCTATAATAAAGCCTGTGGGAAAAAAACAAAATCAAATCAAAATAAAAGAGCCCTCAAGCATTGAGATACAAAAGACCAACCCAAATAAATATAACATAAAATCAGTCTCTGCTAGGCTATGCAATCTACTGAGATTTTTTTTAAGTGATGATGATGATGATGATTTCTGAGATCTTTGTTTATTCTTGCTCAAAATGTCATGAACAAAACCCACCTTCCTTTTCCCATGTTCCCCCTTTGCTTTTTGCGTCTACCAAATCTGGAAGGCAAACCCACTAGGTAGGTTCCCAAGGAATTCTTGTCTTCTTTACACTGAATAACCTATGGGGCGATCACGCTGTTTTCAAGACAAGGTTAATCTGGCAGCTAGGCAATAGGCATGACAGCCCGCTTGCTTCCTGTCACCCAGACTCCTTCAGTCCTATGACCTAGGAAGTCAAGCCTTCCTTTATTCATTCATAACTAATAAACATATCGAAGTGGGTGAAGAGCTCTCCTCCTAACTAAATAAGATATTCCCCTAAGTCACAGTGCAAGTATTTGATTGGTAGAACCCTCGCAACGGAGTTAAGATTGGGAGAGAAGGCAAAAGAGAAAGGGGTAAGGAGAAAGAAAATAAAAGTGAGAGAACAGAAACCCGACTGAGGGTTAGGGATGGAAAGCTTAAAGAAGTGCTGCAAGTTGCGAGTGAGAACATAGTACTATAGAAAACCTTAGGAAGTAAGTATGGCAGGGCGGGGGAGAGAAAGGGGATCTTGGCTCTCGCCCTCTTCCCCACTCCCATCCCACCACCTTTGTGAGAGCCGATGGAGGCCATAGCATGTCCTTACTTCTTGAACAGGATCCAAGGGGAAGGGGTGATGATAGAGAAGGGCTCACAATGAGGAAAAAATTGAATTAGCAAGGGTCAGGCAGATCTCCTTACACAAGGAAGGCTGGCACTGACAGTCGGAACTGCTGTCGTTATCTGGAAAGGGAGACAGCCAGCAAGCCGCACTTTACGATTCTCAGTGAAATTTGACTGCTTCCGCTCTTTTGAACACGTCGGCGTTTTTGCCGGCTCATTTGGTCAACCGGTAGCTCTGCAGAGCGAGTAGCTGAAGGGCGAGACTTGAGAAGGAAGAAAAAATAAAGTAATCATTCTAGTTGCAGGAAGAGAATACTGGAGGGGGCGGGTAAATAAATCAAAACAGCACTTATTGGCAGTAGTGCCAGTTACGGGTTCCTCAAAGGGTCAAGATTTTCCGTGTTTTTGTTGCGCCCTACCGTTAAACAATTTTTTAGTGGGAAAGGTTTATTGTTTCCTGAAGCAACCGAATGGATTGATGCTTACCGACCTACACGAACCCAGGCTAGCCTTATATCCTCTTGTTAACGCACTCGTGGCTTGCCGAGTTCAGCAAATAAAATACAGAGCGCCCAGTTAAATTTGAATTTCAGATAAACAACGAATACTTTTTAAAGTATAACTATACCTCAGGTAATATTTGGAACATACTTATAGAAAAAAATTCCTTGTTATCTGAATTTAATCAAGCATCCTGTATTTCAACCTGGCAACCATATTCACTGGCCACAGTGAGGTACCCCCAGAGAATTATTCACTAGGTTGCCATCCCCTGCTTCACCTCCATACCTATAAGCTGAGCTATAAATCAAGAGAAGTAATTTCTTTGAGTAATAGAA
Organism: Eonycteris spelaea; assembly: GCA_003508835.1. Taxonomy (NCBI): domain Eukaryota; kingdom Metazoa; phylum Chordata; class Mammalia; order Chiroptera; family Pteropodidae; genus Eonycteris; species Eonycteris spelaea. The sequence continues at coordinate 43,684 of PUFA01000534.1, forward strand.
GACCTTTAGGAGAGTCATACTTGACTAATCTGATGGAAGAGATAACAGCTAAATAAATGTTTTACTTGTAATTTTTTTAAAGTAGAACAAATCAAGGCTTTTGATCATCAAAGAAAGTATAGAAAAATACAAAAGCTAAACAGGCACTACCCTCAGGCATGCACTGACCTGTAAAATACACTAGTCTCTCCAGGGAGCAAAAACTAGTCTCCATAGAGGAGATGGGTGGTTAGAGCCATCATATGAAACACTACTATGTATTTAAATTGTGCAACTAACTCACCTTGTCTTGATTCTATGGTGGCAATCTTCTGATTATACTATAGCTTCCCATGAAGATCTGCTGGGAAAGAATTTGCTATTGACCAATCTGCGTGAACAATTGTTTGTCTTTGTAAATTAATAAATTGGCATTCTGGCTTACACATAGTGCTCTTGTGAACATCCTTAGTGTGACTTCGCATTCCAGCATCAATCAGTTCTGCGATGCTTAGAATATTGAGTCCTGGAACGTGCAAAGCCGAAGCCCAGACCCCAAGCTGTGGTTAGTACTACACTGTCAGGTCCTTGCCAAATAGCTCTACTCCTCTGGCAAATCTCATATTGCCCTGAGTACCTACTGTGTAACAAATAAATTATAACAGCAATAAACAATTACTATTAAGCAGTTTGAGATGAGTGAAAATAATTTGTATTTGATCTATACATTGATACACAATGTAATAACTATATATTCCACTAGTAAATAAAATTTAACTTGATGGACCCCAAAATTAATAACACCTAGATGGATTTCCTAATTTCTTGAACTTTTGGTTTGAGAAAGCTACTAATTTTAGACTCATTTAAAATTTTATGCTGAGTCTATGGCCATGCCACCCTGAACAAGCCTGAGCCCATCTGATCTCAGATGCTAAGCAGGGTCAAGCCTGGTTAGTACTTGGGTGGGAGACCACCTAGGAAGATCAGGTGCTGTAGGCATAAAAGAAACAAACAAACAAACAAACAAAATAATTATGCTGAATATTTGCAGTTAGAAATGATAGCTAACTTTTAATTCTACAAAAATTAGACATACTATCTAAATTATGACAAATCCCACATGCATGGGAATAGATATATAGCTGAATTTTTAATTTTTTAATTACAGTTGATATTCAATATTATATTAATTTCAAGTGTTGTACATATATATTTTAATACACTTTCATACACTCTGATAATCACAGAAACTGAATTTGAATTAAAAAAATGCCAAGTCAGGTTATTAGTATTAATGAGGTATTAAGTTCTGTATGTGTACATGAATACCTTCATTAATAACCCCCTATACAGATACATAAGCGGACCCACTTGTCACGGCAATCTGTTTCTAGTTTTGTATTGCACATGGTATCATCATAAAGTGGATTCTGTTTTTCCAAGGTTATAATTGAGGGTTTGCTCCTGACAAAGAACTCATCTTCAAATAAATCATTGCTACACAAATAATATGTCATTAAAGAAGAAATGCTTTAAAACAAACCTGTTCAAAAATTAAAATAATGAACTTATTCATGCAATGAATAGTTATAAAGGACCCTTATGCTTTAGACATACATGTTCTGTACTATAATTTGTGCATAACTGTTCTATGCAATTTATTTCACAAGGGTCCTCAATGTACATTCAGCACAGGACACAGAAAACCCAAGTCTATCATACATCTTACCAAAATAAATAACCTAGCTCTAACAAGCATTAAATATTTAGTGATCGTATTTGCCTTCTTAGAATTTTGAGAGGATTTTATTGGTCATTTCTACATGAGGTTCTAAAATGCTGCCCCAGATGTTTGCAGTAAGGCCTCCTTTTCTTCTTCATAAGCTTCTTTGAGCAATAAGCATGGCACCAAAATCTTTCAGGTCTCTGGTAAAGAAAAGTTTCTTCAGGAGCTAGGTCATAGTTTTCAATACTGGAGGAGCTACTATCCCGGAAAGAAAGAATTAGGCTACTGCCAGACCCCTGCTGGGCCTCACATCTCTAAGTACCTGCAGCCTGTGAAATCTTTCATTAAGATCACTTTTCCCACAAACTGCCTCTCAGCCTCATGCCTTAGAGCCTCCTGCAGCTGGCTACATATCCTCTACAAGGCAAGACATATCTAAGAATTACACCACTATCACCACCACCAATTACTCTGGAGAGCACAGGTAAGAAAATACATTGCCCTGGCCACCACCTGGATCCTTTCATACTGAGAAATATAAGGAACACCAACAAAATGCAGCTCCCACCTCCAGTCCCCAATACAGCTAAATTTGTGGAGACCTGAGAGACCTATTTATCATAAGACTCTCAGGACTAAACATCTTACCAAATTTGTGATAAGCAAAACCCACCATGCCTCACTCACATTCCTGTCTTCCTTTGTCATTACCCAACATGTAATCACCCAGTTCAGCTTATTTGCTATGTGACCTTGGGCAGGTCACTTAAACTCTGTGCCTGTCTTCTTGTCTATATAATAAAGGCTCTACTTCATGAGGTTATGAAGATTCAATAAGATAATCTATGCGCAGCACTGTTAAATTTTATTGTTATTATTAAATTACTGCAATTACTGTTATTCTTCTTCTTCTCCTCTAACATCATTCCCATATCCCTCTGTGCTGCTTCTCCCACACCTGACCTGTCACTTTACCTTAACTTTCAGGTGCTTCTGCTGTGCCTCCTGGAACACCATTCCATGATTAACAAATTCTCCTACCATCCTCCAACTCACCTCTGACTATCCACTGATATTCCTGGCTTTCCCATGAGGATGGAACTTCCCTGACAACCCTTTTAAGTGAAAGTTATTTATACCAACAAACTGCAGAGTCAGGAGGTGAGGTGAACATCCACTTCCAGACACACTACAACTTCCAGACAATCCCTCCTTCACCCTCAGGTTAAAAACAAAAAAAACAAAACAAAACAAAAAAACAACAACAAAAAAAACCCTGCTTCTTCTTCCTCTGAATTTCCATTTGATTATACCCCAACTCCCTCTCTCCTGTCCTCTACTCATTCATCGAAGATCTGGCATCTAGTTCACAGTCTTTCCTCTCCACTCTAGTGCTGTTGTTAAATACTGCAAGAAAAAAAATCACAGTTGAATAATTGATACCACTCTGAATTCATAGTTGCCAAACTCAAGTGGACTTTCAATATTCCTACGAATCCTTCCATACTTTCAGTTCACTCTCTCATTCTCCCACCTATTCTTTCAAAGCTTCTCCATTTTCTTCAAAACTCCAAATCCTCAATCTTATGAAATAACTCACCTCTTTTTATTTTTCATCCACAGTTGATAATCAATATTATATTAGCTTCAAGTGTATTACATAATGGTTAGACATTTACATAACTTATAGTGATCCCCAATAAAACTAGTACCCACCTGACACCATACATAGTTCTTACAATATTATTGACTATATATATTCCCTATGCTGTACTTTACATCCTATGACTATTTTGTAACTGCCAATTTGTACTTCTTAATCCCTTCAAAAGTCTTCACGTAGGAAATCAACTTCCTACTACCTACTATTACCAAAACTAGAAATATTCACAGCCATCTTTCTACTGTTAAAATGAGAGATAGCCCTCTTCCAATCTAAGTCTAGTTCCTTCTGTGTTCAGATCTCATTCACTATGGGTCCTCAGTAATCTTACTCAATCTGTTATTACCTCTCATATATCTTCAAGTATGACAATAATAATAGTTAGCATCTATTGAATATTTTTAAGCTAAACACTTGCAAGGGTGTTCGTATATTAATGCATTTAATTCTCAGAGTGACTTTATGAAGTAAATACTGTTAGTATTACCATTTATGGATGAAGAAACTGAGAGAAATGAGGCTAAGTAACTTGTCCAAGATCGAGCTATGAAGTACAGAATCTGGATTTGAACCCAAATAGTCACAGTTGACATTGTGGCATAGTGGTGAGCATTGCTGCCTTCAATGACCCAAGTGGTCACAACTGTGCTCTCTAAATCACAATACTTAAGTTCCCTTCCTTGTCCTTCCTTAATCAGCTCTTCTCTTTCTTCTTCTACTTCCCTCCGCATACGTAATTACTGGTAATAGTTTTGCATGTATCTTTCCAGATGTTTTTAGTTGTATTAATCTATATATTGTACATACGCATTTTTAAGAAACATGAATGGGACCATACTATGCATGCTGTTTTCCTTTTGCATTTTCACTTTAAGTCACTCTGAGAATTAAATGCATTAATACATGAACATACCTGCAACAGTGCCTGGCTTTCAGGTAAATATTCAATAGATGCTAACTATTATTATTGTCATACTTCCGTGTTGTTTAGTGTTATATGATGTGGGCATATTCATGTATTTCCTTTGAAAAATCTGAGGAGAAGGAGCCAGTAGAGAGGGAAAAGGCCAGAAAGACATAAGGAGAAAAGGGAGGAAGGAGGAAAAGGAAAGCAGGCGAAGGGAATCTCCTCCCATGATTGGTTATTTATAAATTTGTTTTATTCTCCTTGTATTTCTAAACTTTGCTTTTATATCTCTAATTCATGTTACTATGTGCATAAAGTCCATGATTGTCATACATTCTTAGGGAAAAGTACCTTTTATCAACATTTTTTCCTTTGTCTCTTTTAATAGTTTTAGCTCTGAATTTTTATTTTTTTTTTCTGATTCAATAGTGCTTTTTTTACCTAGCATTTGGACAACTAAAAGTTTCCTATTTCTTTGCTCATGACTATTCTTGTATTCCACATGTTATTTTTTGGATTAATTTTTATTTTTGCTATAATACTTACCTGAGTAATTCATAGAGGTTCTGAATATGTCTGCAATTGTTCTGAATATGTAGGAGAATTAGAATCTGAAAACTGTAGTTTTGTTCTGTGTATTATTATCACTCAACCCCTTTACCACTCAGGGTCAATTGTTCTGTTTATTCATTTTGGTTCTTTTATGTTATAGATTTTCTCCAAATATTTCTAGTGCTCCTTTGTTGTCTATGCATATTGACATAGTGAATAAGGGACAAGTACATTAGCAAAGATAGCTTTCCTGGTTTTCCCCTGCCTTATGTGTCCCCAGCTGGCCTGTCTCCTGAGCAGGAGGGTTTGTATAAGTGGGTTGCAGTGCTGACCTATCATCTCTTTAAAGTGGGGGTATGCAGGAGACAGAAGGCTGTTCCCCCTGCTCCCTGCAAATTGTCAAACAATTTTACTCGGCAGTGGAGGGTTCCAATGTATTTCTCTCCTGTCCAAAGCTGCTTTTCTTCTTTTGTTTTACACGAATATTTTGTGGAAAGTCCAGATTTCACCAAGGTCTGTTCCTGTTCTTCCCACCCCCCCCCCCAGGATTCTACACTCACACTAGCAAACTTTTGGAAGAAATAGTTGACTCTCTTTATAATGAAATTTTAAGATTCAACTTTAGGATGGGTGTGTGGGAAGGATGGAGAGGGATAATCACAGTGCGGCCCAACTGCTTCTTCTTTTCTGAAATACATTCTTTAATTGACCACAGGAGTACCCTTGCTCTTGCATTTATTCATTCCAAGATTTAATTTTCTATGAATTTGCTCCAGTAATTTTTCTCTTGCAGGTTTTATCTTATCTCTTATCAATATGATCATATCTGATTTCTACCCTCAAGGGATTCATCTCAATTTTGCACTGCTGATTGTACACTTTCCTTCATTATGCCACTCTTGGTCTTTTGCTATTCTGATCTTTTAAGAGACTTGGTGAAGGGAGGGTGGGGACAAAATTACAAGCTCTTAGGCTACCATCTTGATCTAATCTGACCAAAGTTATTTTCTTATGCCAATTTTCCCAAGACAAGGAGAGTAACCAGAGCTCATTCTGAGAGGCAAGGGGGAAGGGCTTCTTCTAATGCTGTCTTCTGATTACTCAAGCTTCAAACAGAAGCCCATTAGGATTTAGAAATCTAGTATCTGCATATCAGTGCTTCTGAGAGAGTCAAGGCAGCAGCTAACAGGCACCACCATCAAATCAAAATTGCAAAAGAAAAAGTGCTACCTTGGGTTGAATAATGAGAAAAAGGTACTCCTTTGGGTAGGCTGAGTATAAAAACTTGCCTTTTTCTGCTAACAGTGGCATCCCTGCGTTAGGGCACAGCTTGTTTTAGCAGAGTATAGGCTAGATTTCATGTTCACACCTCACATACATACACACACACATACCCTTTCAGTCATGTACTCTTGTCAGGGCATATCCTGCAGAACCACATATAGTGAACAATAGCCTCTGCCAGTACCAATTTACCCCACTCAGCCAACCTAGGCCATCAACATATCTATCAGAGTAATTCTCCTGCAGTCCTGCAGGAGATAGATAGATAGATAGATAGATAGATAGATAGATAGATAGATAGATAGAGACAGAGATAGAGACAGAGATAGAGATAGAAATAGAGATAGAGATAGAGATGGTAGAGATAGATAAAAAGATTATTATAGGAATATATGCCACTTCTGTCTTTAATATACACCTCCAATATGAAACCTATACCAATGGTTTGCTGCAGTTTTTTGACTTATTACTATGCTTACATAAAATATATGGCTAATATACCTATTATATATTTTTTAAATAATAAATGGGATTAGTCACTACACATTGGGGTACAATTTATTTTATTTCCCACTTAATGCATCATAGACACCTTTCAGATGGTACATATAGTTCCATAACTTGCTTTTAATGGCTGCATAGTGTTCTGTTCAAGATGTACCATAATTTATTTAGCTCTCCATCTCAGTATTAAGCAAGCCAACCCTGCTTACATTCCAGATCAAACAATACCTGGCATGCTCAGGGTGGTATGGCTGTAGAATATTTAGCTCTCTAAATTTCTCCTTTTCTACCTCTCCATTTTCACATAGAGTTACAGCAACTTTTGTATGAACTATTATGTGTATATTATGATTATGTATAAATAATTTACCAATGAGGCACATAGTATATTATGATTGCATTTCTTTCTTAAACAACTTTTTATTTTCCTAGATTTAATCATTGTCTCTTCCTTTTCATTTGTTTAGATTGCTATGGTGCTCAATGGAGTTTGTGCAGTGCATAGCCCTGACATGGCAGCTCTGTTTGTGCCTATGGCTAATGGTCGAATTTTCTGCACAGCTAAATTAATAACCTATCAGGGTTTTTTTTCCCTCAGACTCCCTTTCTCCATCTTAATCCTCCAAACTCTTTGTGTCAGATCTTCTGTTTCCTGGATGCCATGTCTTCTTTTTTGCTTTACTCTCTAAATTTAGTGCAGTATGTCTTCTGGTCACTTCTTGATAGAGTGTACATGGGAGGAAAATTTTTGAACACTGTATGTCTGAAATGTATTTATTCTATTATAGCACTCAACTGGTAATTTGGCTAAATATCAAATTATACATTGGAAATGATAGTCACTAAGAATGTTGAAGACATGACTCTGTTGCTTTTCAGCTTTACCGATTTCTGTTGAGAAGTCCAATGTCATTCTTATACCTTATCCTTTTTGCATGAGACCTTTTGCTTTTTTTCTACTTCTGGAAGCTTTTAAAGTCAGTTCTTTATCTCTGAGATTCTGAAATTTTGCAGTGGTGTGCCTTTATGTGGCCTTCTTTTTTACTCACTCCTGTTTTCATGTTTTGTGAGTATAATATTGTCTTTCATTACTCTGAATATACTAATTGGAGTAGAATAACACACCAGTTGTCATCATGTTTTTTATCTGCTCCCTGCATAGTTTCTGTTTTATCCAAGCCCCCTGCCCTCACTTTTTTCTTTTCTTTTTTTTTTTGGTTTGACCTCTGGCTTTCACACTGGAACTTTCCCTGAACTGTCTGAAATCCTTGGTTATCCATTCATATAGAGTAGTGAGGCACTAAAAAGCTGATTTGAAGTTCTTGGTACCTAGTGTATGGTGTGTGTGTGTGGTGGGGGGGTGCTTTTTTGTATGGTGATTGGATAGAAGGATGCTTTTTAGTTGGGGTATCAGGAGTTTTTCACTGGGTGGGGTGTTTCAGTTCTCCAGAGAAGAATAGTTTAAATCTCCTACTTAAGATATAAGCCTGGCTGCCTATATTCTGGGAATTTAATATGGAAAATAGAATCCCTGACTTTCCTCTATTGCCCCTCTTTTCAATCTAAACACTCTTACTACCCCTATTTGTCTCCAAGTCTATAACTTCTCTGGTTCATTTTCATTTATTTGTCTTTAATCTACTTTAAAGACTTATTATTGATAAATACAGAAATGCACAAATGATAAGTGTATAGTTCAATGAATTCTCACAAGCAGAACCAGTTGTAACATGAGCATCGAGATCTCTCTGGTTCAATTTCTTACAAATAATAAACCTTTTTTGCTGATGGTTAACATACACAAAGCACCTAAAAACAGTCCATGACATATTGTGAGTGCTTTTACTAGTGCTAGCTATAATCATTTCAGCACCCTGATCACCTGCTTTCCATTTTCATAAGTTGTGCTCTCATGTAGCCAATTTATCTCATAGTTTCAGGGAAGTATAGTCTGCATTCCAGTCTTTCCGTTTCCTTATTGCTTTTGGGTGGTTTCTATACTTCACTTATGTACTTCTTACAAAAATGTTCTAATTTTTATATAGTTTTATCTGTCAATGGATAGTCAAAAGGTACTGGATAAAAATCAGCAACTATGAAATAAGTCAGATGGCACTCTTATGTTCATGGCAGCACAATTTACAATAGCTAAGATATGGAAGCAACCTAAATGCTCCCATCAACAGTAGAATGGGGATAAAGTTTGGTCCACATATACAATGGAGAATATTTCTCAGCCATTAAAAAAAATGAAATCCTACCAATCACAATGACATGGATGGACCTAGAGGTTATTTATACTGAGTAAAATAGAGTCAGATGGAGAGAGATAAATACCATACGACTTCACTTACATGTGAAATCTAAGGAACATAAAGAACAAACTAATCAAAAACAGACTCACAAATATAGAGTACAATCTGGTGATAGGCAGAAAGGAGAGGGTTTGGCGGCCTGGGTGAATGAGGTGAAGGGCTAAAGAAGTACAAATTAGTAATTGATAGATGGCCACAGGGATGGGGAGTACAGCATAGGGAATGCAGTCAGCATTAATGTAATGGCTGGGTGGAGAACCCAAGGAAAGAAAGAGCAATTGAAGGGATCATTTTATAAACTATATAAATGTCTAACCAATGTACCATATACTTGAAACTAATAATATAATTAAATTAAAAAAGACAAAAACCATATGATTTCACTGATACTTAGAATATAAATTTTTAAAAAAGTAACAAGTGAGCAAATGTAACAAAACAAAACCAACTCATAGATACAAACAGAACGGCAGTTACCAGAGGAGAAGGGGTTAGGGGAGGGCAAAATGGGTAAAGGGAGTCAAATATATGCTAACAAATGGAAACTAGACTTTTGGTAGTGAGCACACAATAGAATATACAGATATTGAATTACAATATGGTACACTCAAAATTTATGTTATTAGCTAATGTTACCTCAATAAAACTAAATTAATTAATAAAATCAGCAGCTATTCCTTATAAAAACTCTAAGTGCAATGAAATAGAAGAGAACTTCCTAAAGAGTATCAAAAAGCCATGAGCAAGCATCATAATCAAGTCATTTCCTATGAAATTCAGGAATAAGACAACATGTCCTCTATAGTGTTTTGAAGGTCCTGAAATGTAATAAACCAAGAAACTAGCTGTATAAATCTAAAAGGAAAATAAAAAGAGAAAAAAGTATAATTTTTGCAGATGGTGTGATTATATGCATTGAGAATCCAAGAAATGCAATTTAAAAACTATTAAAACTGAGAAGTCTATGTAGTGGACATCTGCTGTTTTGGTTTGCCCAGCATTCCTTCTTCCCTGCTTCCGGTAATAGCACTCCTTTCCTTTGGAGATCTGCTCCTCTTTCACTATCCTTTCAATATAGTCTTGATAAAATGGACAATGACACCACCCTACACACACACACACACACACACACACACACACACACACACACATACACACACACTGGGCACCTAACCCAGGATGGGCTAATCATAATATTAAACCCTAAACCCTGTTGGACACAGTGGCAGGTCCAAGAGGGAGCCATGTGACCCAGGCCAGAAATAAAAGACCTTCCTTGGAATATTTCAAATCAGAGATAAATAAGTAGCTTTCTCTTTTCTTTGAATCTTGAACTGTTAAGAATGTGACCCCAAAGCAGCTGGTAGCAGTCTCTCTCTCTCTCTCTCTCCTCTCTCTCTCTCTCTCTCTCTCTCTCTCTCTCTCTCTCTCTCTCTCGTGGAAGAATCTTAGAGAATGAGGCAATGCAGAAAAGAGAGAAGCAAAGAAGAGACAGGAAGAGATGAGTGACAGCCAATACTATTTGAGTCTCTGGATCCTGGTGCATCTGAGATCTGTCCTGTCCTTCCCAGTTATAAATACCAATAAACTCCATTTTCCTCTTAAGCTTATGCAAATTAAGTTTCTGTCACTTGTAAACAAGAGTTTTAACTGATACAAGCTGCATATAAGATATACTGAATCTCGAAACTTTATTTTATTTTATTTTCCAACATTTATTATAAATATTTTCAAACATACAGAAAAGTTTAAAGAATTTTACGGACCTTTTGAGCCATGCTTATCTTGCTGAAGCCCGCTTCCACTTCTGGAAGTGTACTTTCCCTTCTAATAAAGCTTTTCTTTTCTACTGTAAAAAGAAAAAAAGAATTTTATAGTGAACACCAATAACCCATTACCTAGTACAATTAACATTCTATTATTATATTTCTGTAACTTTTCTTTAGTCTAGCAATAACATAAATAACAGAAATAGAAGTAGGAAAAAAATGTACCCCATTCACAAGAGTGGAAAAGATATGTGTGAAACACTAACTAGCACAGACAAATAAAGTCCCCACAAAATTCTGCTCTCACTAGACAAATAATCAGGAAAGGAGCAACCTAGTAAGAAATTTAGGTAACTGATTTACTCTAGCCACTCACTGCGGGGGCGGGGACAATGCAAACCCTGCCCCCCACACATGCCAAGAACAGCCAAGTGGAGAGTCTAGACCTTCCATTCTCGGTGGGCTCCCATTTCTATCTCCATACCCCACTCCCTTGGAAACCACTTGGGGAGACTGAAGCCCCACCCCTCCTCACTGAGGTGTGTCAGAGGAGTGGGAGGGGAGTCCCAAGTAGTGTCAGCGTAGGTACTGTACCAGTCTTGGTGCAGAACAACCGTGGATGACTTCCCAATGAACAATAGGTGGTATTAAAACTAGAAAAACTTAGATTATAGGAAATATATCAATTTCAGATCATTTTGAGTTTTTTGTTTGTTTGTTTTGTTTTGTTTTTGCTTCAGGTGCCAACCAGGCCCCTGGTAGGCGATTGGGGTTACCCCTGAAGGGATTGATCAGATCTGCTGTCACTCATTCTTGAAAACTATTAAATACACAAGAAGTCCACGGATAGAACTTCTCGTGACGAAAGGGCGCCTGCGTTGCTATAGTGTTTACTGTTTACGAAAGCTCTTCTGAGCCCTCGGGTTTCAGATTGGACTATATATAGAACAACAGGAACAAAAAGAAATCGTGTTGCTCTTCCTGGGACGGTGAGCTAGCCTTCCGGGCCCATTGGACAGAGTGACACGCAGGGAGGATATTTTTAGGAACTTATTGACCAAGACTTCAAGTGACACCACATCTTTAGGCAATTTTAAGTTATTCTCTATGTTGTACTGTATTTCATTATTCCCCAAACTTTAGAAAAGGTGTGTTAGAAGTTACAGTCTTTACTTACCTGCAATATGGAGAATTTAGGAAAAAATCATGTTAGAGCCATAGTTATCTGTTGTGAAGTTCCTCCCCAGAAAAGTGTTGACCATAAGAGGAATCTCAGCAACGATAGCACTGTAGCCTGATGAAAAGACCAAAATAGAAGGTCATTAAAGACCTGGTTCAGATCACAAGCAAGATTGTACTTTGGAGAACCCTCCAAAATATCTGGAGGACACTTTGAAGGGAAACTATCTCTTGGTATTTAAACCAGCAGGGGCTCAATCCATTGTAATTTTTAAAGGGCAAGTCAGACTACTAGTTTAAGGTGTTAGTGCAAACAAATGTACTTTTATCCCCAAATTAGCTTTAAATGAAAGAATAAAATAAATATAAGAATAGAGCCATAACCACAAGGGATAACAGGGAAGGGTGTGATTAGCAGGCCAAAATTGTGAGGATTTTCTTGAAGATATGAAACAAATAGGATAAAGTTGGTTGAGAAACCAGAAATCAATGAATCCATAACATCATGCAGGTATGGGAGAGGGCTTCTGTAAAAGTGAATCTCTGTTTCTAACATAGCCTCCCAAGGATAGGCCATGTCACAGTCATCTAGATCAGGGGATGAGAGTGATGATGAGGCCTTCACAGAAGACAATGGTGAGTCAATGAACTAATAAAATTTAGACTTAAGTCCAAATAATTGCTAAGAACATGTCTAGGAAGCTTAGTAAATTATCAAGAAATTATTCCTAAGAGACCAAGCATAATGAAACCATTAGTAAAAAATTAATAGCTAGATGGAAGTAAATTTCCTGAAAGAAGTATCAGGTGATGGTGGTCAAGAGGGCACTTCTGCTTTTTCTTTGTTGTGGGTTATCTTATAGTGAGAATGGATTTATGTAATATTTTGGCAAGAACTTCAAAGTTTGATGATAATATTTAGTGTTGCTAATGGTGTGGGCAATCAGCAGTCATTCTGAAAGTGGGAAAGTATGCATAACATTTCTGAAGAATAATATGGCAGTCTGTCAATATTTTAAATATACCTTCTCCTTGATCCAATTCTACTTCTTCAAATATATCCTGAGAAATACTTCTACACAGGCACAAAGAATTGTGTTATAGGATGTTCATTGCTACATGTTTGTAGGAGCAAAAAATTGAAAATAATGAAATATCCAAAAATAGGGGAATGATTAAATAAAATGTGGTATATATTACAAAATAGTATATGCAGTCCTTAAAAAGAATGAGATAAACCTATATGTACTGTTATAGAAAGTTCTCCAAAGCATATGAAGTTTAAAAAGCAAATTGTGGAGCTATGTGTACAGTAATGATACCATTAAAAAATACCAAAGCTTCCTACAAAAAATACACACACACACACACACACACACACAATGCTGAGGAAAGCTATGCACTAAACTTAACAGTGAAGGGACACTTTCATATTTTATCCTCTATTTTTCTATATTGTCTATTTTTTTACGAGAAGGATGTGTATGTGTGTCATTTGTATAAACAAAACTGAAAAATAACCATAGAATGTAAAGAGTGTGTACAACTTCCACTAATAGTTGAAAGAAAAGGAAAAAAGGAAATTCAGTCAGTCCAGCAAAAGTAAGGGGAAATAGAAACAACAATCGAGTGTGATAATTAGATTTTTTTTAAAAAAATTACAGCTGTGTGTACATCTGTATACAGTATACTAAGCTGCCCTTAAAAATGGTGAGGTAGAGATCTATATATACGGACAAGGTATCCACGATCTCCTATTAAGCAAAATAAATTAAGTCACAGAACAATTCATATAATATAATCCATTTTTTAAAAAAGCCAAAACTCTGCATGTTGCTAAATGTGTTTAAAAAAAAAAGATCTTTAGTTAGCAAACTGTTACCTGAAGTTACCTTTGGGGAGTGAGTTTTGTTGGGGGCAAGGAGTGAGGAGAGATGTCACCTTATTTTGTAGTCAAAGGTTAGACCTGGACATCTTTAAATGTACAGCTGATCATATTACTCCTTTCCCTACTTGAAGCCCGCTGATCAAATCCAAACTGGAACATAGCATACAATGTTTGCCATGATCTGATTCCTGCCTGCCTCTCTGTCTTATCTCCCACCATACCCTCCACAGGCCTACTGCAAGCCAGTCACATAGCATGATAATATTTGAATTTGTTTAAATGGGCCATGATTTTTCTCATACCGACATGTCTTTGTACACACTCTACTCATTTTCAAGGATCTCACAGGTCTCCAGATCTTACATCCCAATACTGTAAACTAAGTTCAGATTTATATAATTAATATACAAATTATGACAACTCTAAGCCCCCATCCTGTGGACCATGAAGTCTATTTTCAACCAGGTTGGAGGGTGCTTCCCCCAGCCCCTGATCAATTTCAGGGAAACCCAAAAGAAAGGCTTAAAAGTTTCAAAAATCGATCCTAGTTGTCATTTGCTGTCTCTGCCAGCTATTATTTCTCCAAACTACTATGCTCCAGAGTTCAACAAATCACCACTTGCTGTCTTTGACTTTAAAAACTTTTTATATAATTTTAATACATACAAAAGAATATTTTTGATGTATTTGTGGAGCAAAATAAAAACAAATATCCACGACCCATTATCACCTTAAGAACTAGAACATTACCAATGCTTTTGAATTTACCTAAATTCTTCCCCTTTACTTCCCACAGAGAAATCCCCTCTCCTGGACTTTGTATTTATATTTTCCCTTCTATATTTTAATATTTTTTCCACATATACCTATAAGTTTTCCCTATTTTCATGCTTTACAAAAAAGTTATCAGAGGAATCTGGTGGCCAGTCCATCCCTGTCATCTCCAACCAGTCAGTGAAGTATATCACTCCCACAGCACTTGAACTGAAAAAAAAAAGAAAAGAAAAGAAAAGAAAAAGACTAATCAGGCTCAGAAACTACAAAATTATTTTCCTAATTTTTGGAGATTAAACATCAGATTTCTAAAATTTTTGTGCCCAGAGATAAGCTCACTTCTGTTACCACCTAATGATATGTGTATATTCTGTGTTGATGACAGAAATGTAGTAATGGCATCCATAATGGAACAATTCTGAACAATAACACCCAAAACACATAAAAACAGACCACTCATGACTGAGTCTCACTCCCAACTGTAAGATCCTCTACAAAAAATCATGTAGCAACAGAGTTAATATATATAACTAACAAAACAAATAGCTGAAATCTTATAGTTACCATTAAGCCTCTAGGCACTAAAGAGTAGTTAATCCATATGTATATGCCTAGTTACCAGTTTAATTGTTCAACAAATTCAAATGCTGTATTAAAACTTTCCATAATCTCTGTAAAAAGATTTGTTGACCAAAGTCCTCATCACAAAGATTACCAGAGTTGAATTCCATTAACTAGTAACATTTCCAAAAATTCTTGAGGTGTAAACACAGGTTTGGCCAACAAAATTTTATTCAACCGAATAAATTCTTTAAAATAAATTATCACATTCTATCACCTTAATCTCAGAAGAAATTATGTTCCTTTAGCTTGAATAAAGTTAGATTTAAGGAGGAAAAAGTTATCAAATCGCATGTATTCTTCTGTGATTTGCTTTTTCTATGTAACATTATTTCTGTATCTATGCATGTAGTTGGAATTCATTTTCAATGCTGTATGTAGTATTTCATTGTGTGAATATACTACAAATTTATTTAGCCATTCTATCAAAAAAAATATTATCTTGCCATTCTTTTTAAGTCTATATCAAAGGTGATGCAGACTATCCAGTCTCAGAAAATGCAGAAAATCCTTAGTATGTTTTCAATTACTTCCTTCTTTATGCTACCACTAAACATTCTCCATATTTCTATTTTTAGCACTTAGTACGTTCAAGGGCAAAGGTCAGCAATTTTTTTTTTCTGTAAAGAACTAGATAGGAAAAATTTTCAGCTCTGTGGGCCATAAGGGCTAGCATGACTACTGAACTCTGTTGTTTTAGCATAAAAGCAGCCACAGAAGATACATAGATGAGTGAAGATGGCAGTGTTCCAATAAAACATTCTTTATTAAAACAGACAGCTGGCTGGGTTTTGTCCACTGGCTGTCATTTCCCAAACTCTGCTCTCGTTCATCTGAATTCCTGTAGCATTGTCCAGTCTTGTGGTCATATGTGCATTTGAATTATCTCACTTCTTTCTTATTACCTTATTTCCCATACCTCATCACACCTTCCCCACCTTTGTGATTCTGAGCTCCTATATCTAATAAAAACTCAACCTGTAAGTTCAATTCCTGAATTTATGTGGCTCAAAGCAAGAATTATAACCAGTAGCCACAATTCCAACAGCAACTAGGGTATAGGAGTAAAGTAAGGCCTAAGAATTGCTGTATGGGATTTGAGACTGGAATGCTGCCTCAGTTTCCCTCCTTAGCACTCCAGGGGTTCTGGTTAGGAATGAAACTATTCTCTGAGAACTAGTCTCCTTGCAATTTCCTGAATATGCCTTATTCTCTTTCATCTTCAGAATTTAAATGCGCTCCTTGTTTTCTTTCTTGTGCCCTCTGCTCTCTCCTACTCCCTTTGCTTGGCTAATTCTCACTTACCCTTAGGGATTTAAATTGACTTACTCTTTCTGGAAGCTCTTAGTAACTCCCTACCCTTATGCTTTCTCTACTCTGACTGCACCTTTCCTTCCTAGACTGTGTTGGTGTCTCTCCTTTGTGTTCCTCTAGCAGCCTTTATCTAAACTTGGTCCAGTAATTGTCTGCCTCACCCACCAGGCCAGTTGAGAACTGTTTGAGGGCAAGAGTTGTCTTTGTATACCCAGGATCATAACGGATCCTCAGGCACGATTTATTCACTGTTTGCCTGGATTTGGCTAACAGAAGGAGCTGGTTTCTACTTCCAGTGAAGATCAGCCACTTGGCTGAGGGTCCAGCCAGAGAAGATACTGATGATTCTCTAGAACCAAATTGAATGTACACTGCTGCTGCACCCTGCTCGCTTGATGATGGCCTGAACTGTATCCAAACTTGGCTTCCTTCTGGGCACTGTGATTTGGCTCATGTCAGTAAAAGAGTTACTTTATTATTCCTCATTTTTTTTTTCTCCTGGTAAGTGGGGCTCTGAACATATTTTTCTAACTTGTCTATTACTTGAGATTATTTTATGGCATGTTTCCTTACTAAATTGTAGACCATGGGAAATACTCTATTTAGAATTAGAGAAAAACTGGGTTTGGTTTAAGTCTTTGTGCTTTTTAACTTTGGCAAGTCATTTTAACCTCCTTCCCTGAGCCTGTTTCACATCTGTAAAATGGGATGGTACCTGACCTATCTCACAGTGTGGCTCTGAGGACAAAATAAGATGAGTGCGTGTGTGTGTGTGTGTGTGTGTGTGGGTGTGTGTGAGAGAGAGAGAGAGAGAGAGAGAGAGACAGACAGACAGACAGACAGACAGACAGACAGAGACAGAGAGAGAGACAGAGAGAGCTTTGAAAACCTGTGAAATCAACTGCAAATGGAATTTTGTATTAGTTCTGTATTTCCTTATGACATCTAGCACCATACCTTGCTTGGAGTAGTTAGTTGCTCAATACATTTTTGCCAAATGACCAAATGAATTGCAAAAACAAAATAATGCTATTGGTGGGAATAAAGAACATTTAATAGAATCAAGAAAAACAGCACCTGGCAATAGGAACATCCATATGGTGAGTGATAATTCAGAAGTTGGGCATTTATGAATAGTTCCAAACCTACATTCCTAATGTCTGCTCTTTGTTTTACTTATTAAACATATTTAAATTTTCTTTTAACATGATTTGGGCAGCTGAAGTAAGCTGTCAGACTTGACTAGATCTTATATATGCAGTCCGCAAAGCTGGATTGGCCCCAGGCAATACTGTGAGGTCAGCAAAATGTACTCTCAGTAATCTTTCTTCTCTTGATGGTAACTTTATCCCCTGGCTCCTCCCTCCACCCAACTCCCCATTGCAAAGCCAATTCCTGTTCTGTTTACCTCTAGGCACTTAGCACTTTTATATTAACCTTTGTTTCCAAAAAGCATTCACCTTAAAGAATCAGGAACAAAGTTTCCCTAGCTAATTTGCACTTGAAAGGATTCCTGGTGAAGGAGGCTATTTTTATCAAAAGCAATGAATAATTGAAATTTCAGGCATTAGAGTACAAAGGCTTATCAGCTCCCTTTAAATTACAATGGGACTTTTTTCACCTTCGCCTGCATCTGGGGTCTCATCCCTGGAGGTATGTAAAACAACCAGAGAGGTCCTTAAGAATACTGAAAGTTGAGACACTACTCAGAGAGATTCTAATTCAGTTGGACTAGGTTCAGACTTAGGTGTTTTTTTTTAAGTTCCCCAGGCAATTCTGTTATGCAGTCAAAGCCAGGAACGCTGACTTAAACCTAAATTGTCCCAGCTTTTGAGAAAAAAAAGCTGAATGCCTTTTGAAGATCAAACCTTAAAGCAGGATGGGGTTGCAGGGACTGTGAGAATCATTGATAAAGTGAACAGGTTAAAAATAGGCCCAGCAACTGCATAATAAGCAAGTGCTTGACAGCTCCACAGGAAGAAGTAATCTGTGGCTGATCTGGTCCCGCACTCCAACATCCCCAGGGAGAATGGCCTGGCCCTAACTACTGGTCCTTAAATCTGCTTTCCATGTGGTCCCTGGGTATGACAATTGATAAAAATCTCTGAGCTATGGAGCTAAGTCCTCAAATGGTCATGTACCTACGTCAGTAAGTCTTCAGTAGATGAGATAATTTTACATAAAAGATAAACGATTTTGTTAAAAATATGAGATGTGTTATTTATTTGCATTTTACTGAGCATTGTAGGTTCAGCATTTGTTACTTAGTTCCTTGCTTTATAAAGCAACTTCAGGATGGCTAAAAGGTGAATTTACATTGCTTAAACTTTGGCCTCCTCAGTCATCCCACAGCAGGGCCTTACTGTTGATAACATAACAAAGCCTTCATTTTATGTTTCTCATCATTGTTTGGTTGTCTTTGCTGTACTTCCCTGCTTCAAAGGTGGCCCTTCAGAAAAGTGGTTAGAGAACATGGACCACCTTTTAATTAGCAGTTGCCTTTTCTGGACACATTCTTAAAAATGCTTGCTGCAGAAATCTTTGGTAGTTTCCTGAGCAAGCAGTATCTCCCAGTTTAAAGGAAAATCCCACCCACGGATAACAAGGTTTCCAGGAGTGTCTATTCATTGACAAGCCCCTGCTCTGACATGTCTGGAGAAGAACCAATCACCCAGGGGAATACTCATGATCAAAAAAGAGAAACAGGTTACACCGCCTTTTTAGAGAGATGCCTACAGAAATAGGGGAATGGACATTAGAAAAACTAGTTATCATTGTTTCTATTTCTTCCTTTATGTATATATTTACCTTTATAAATAGCTATGGATTTATTTATTTATTTGATTTAAAGGCCAATCATAACTATACCTCATTTGGCAGCATTGTAAAATTTAATCAATGTTTCAAAGATATGAGTTGAACTCACAAGATGAAAGATTCTAATATATGGGGTATGTGTTAAGTGCTCAATCTGTTTTAGTTTGATAATAGTCACAGCTGTATGGTGTCCTACATTGCATGCCTTGATTATTGTGGTTTCAGTGAGTTCAACCTTTAAAGATGTATTTTTATATTGAGAACGTGTTTAACGTTGGTTGGCAAACATTTGGGTGTATGGAATATATGCTGATGTTTTAGCTAGCCCCAATTAGTTGATTCTTGATGTAAATGATCTTTTACAAAGCAATATAGGAGTTTTTTCTTCTTTTAAATAGGTCTGAGGGTCCAAGAAGACACGGAGATCCTTTCCTCACACATATAATATCTAAGTTGGTTTGTTCCACAAAATGTAAATGTTAAATTAAAAAATCATTCTTAAAATTATATATCCATGTTAAGATGTGCTATTTAGCAAGGCTTGACGTGGCACAAGGTAAAACGTTGTTGTAAAATGTTAAAAGGAAGATTATTATTAATCACTAAGAAAAAAAAAAGAAAAATACTTTTTCCACAAAACTCACTTGAGGTTATGTCATAAAAAACATAAACAGTGTGTCGGACTACTTGGCCAATGAAAGTGAGCCAGAGATCAAGAGCCAAGCATCTGTGCTTTTAGAACTAACATTTAACTAGGGAGAGTGAAGGGCTTAGATAACCATGTTAGAGTAAGAGCTATTACTAGAATGCAGTTGAATATTATGAGGACTCAGCTATCCTTTATGTTATTATAAAAATTTATCTTTGTATGGCAAAAGCATTATTTATCATTATGTCCATTGCCTTTCAGTTGCACTAATATTTGTCATTTTAAAAATTGCTAGCACTTCCATGTATCATTCTAGGGAATATAATTACATGAATAAGAGCAAAGCCCATTGTTCCCTGATCTTGTAAAGTCCTTGGTTAAAATCTAAATCCTCCTAGAAGAGGTACTTCTTTGGGGCCATTATCAGGTGTCCCATCCA
This sequence comes from Eonycteris spelaea, assembly GCA_003508835.1. Taxonomy (NCBI): domain Eukaryota; kingdom Metazoa; phylum Chordata; class Mammalia; order Chiroptera; family Pteropodidae; genus Eonycteris; species Eonycteris spelaea. The sequence goes on from PUFA01000534.1 coordinate 64,067, forward strand.
TACACCCTTCTTAGTAATATAACTACATGAATTAGAACAACCTTGCTCATTAAATCCTGAAAATTAGCCAGTTAGTCCTCCCTTATAAAGACATGACATTATTTTATTCTCATTCAATGATATATTCAATTCAATAAGTATTTATTCTGCATTTACAGTTTTTCAGCATCGTGTGCATTGTGAGACACAATATGGGAGGGTTTAATATTTTAGGATACTTTCCCTGGTCTTAAGAGTTTACAGCCTCATACTAGGCAGCAAGAATATGGCGCATTAAAAATAGACAGGAGTATATCCCCCCCTCCCCGCCTTTCAGGCCTCTATCTCCCTTCTTTGTGGCCCTGGAGCCTAAGTTCCACTAGAGCCTTATTCTCAGCAGGTTGTCATCAAACAGCACTAAGCTGGTAATGCCCCAAGGTGGTAGCTTTTCTAGAAGGATTTGCATTTTAATCAAGGACTTTCAAGACAACAACAAAGTGGGCCTGTGTAAACAAAGTTGGAAAATTGGTTTATTCTTAGGGTTCTATCTCAAACCACAGGGTGCAAACTGCTTTGTCTCCACCCATAAATCTGTCACTGTCACTCCCCTGCTTTTAAAAGCCCAGCTTGCTTGCTGATGTCCATGCTGTCTATCCTTGTCTATGAGGTAGACACCACAATTTTTGACTTTGTGTGTCAGGCACTCTTGAGCTTCATCTTCATTACTTCCAACCAGACATCCTAATTTCAAGCTTTACCGCACTTTCCATATTTCTATAATCAGGCCAGCCCTTTTTGCAACTCCTTGCTTTGCCTGCTTCCACTACCCAGAATGCCTTGCACCCTTTTAGCTTGTATTTTTGGCATTTCCCATTTTGAGACCCAGCATAAACGTCGATTCCTCTGTGAAATTCTGACTATTCCACAATCCCCCCAAATTTCTTGTTTCACTTGTTTCCACAGCACTTTGTACATGTTATAGTACTCTTATAGAAATTAGTTTTGTAACTGTCTTCCCCCACTGGCTTCTCAATGGCAGGGACCTGGTCTAGTGTCTGGCATACAGTCTTTCAATACATGCTTGTTGAATGTTTCTGCACTTAGAATGATCGACAGGTTGGCGAATGTAGTTTTTATTCGACATTGTGTTCTCTACCCCTTTCCCAATGACCTCTGGTTAAAGAAAAATTCCCAGTGGAATTTAAAAGGTTTATTGTTGCTAATTCGACCACATTTAGAGATTTGTTCTTATGAGTAATCCATTTTGAAATTTGGACTCCTGAAATACATTGGTAGAAAACATTGACTTTTGCAAACATTCTCCTAAAATGTCTGCTTTGAGACAAAGTGTATAAGCTGAGATTTGGTAAAAAGAAGTGGCTTTGTTTAGTCTCTAAATTACTGGGTTAATGACTGATGGAGTCGGGGTTGGTCCCGGGGAGAGAGTGGGGGGGCACGGGGGGAGTCAATTGCCTCCCTGTTTCTTGGCCTTAGAATGCACCCTTAACTCTGGCCAGCCAGCTTTGAAAATGCTTCTGATAGGAAGGGAAATGGATTTGCAGCTATATTACTGAAAAGGGGATCAAAACTCGGGCCCTATTCAGTATTGGGTCAATGGTGTCCTTGACATAAAAAGGGAACAAGATATAGCTCAATCGAATCAAAAACTCCTTTTTTTGGTTTGTTATCTAAGCCCTTTTTCTTTTCCTTAACTTCATGACATTTCTCCCTAGCAGCGGGCATAATGATACGTTTACGTTTTCCTCCATTATGGGTTACTCCCCTCGTCTTGCAACCCTTCCTTATTCCTTTCTTTCAAAGTTTCCAGTCTCCGTTCCCTTACTTTTTACTTCCTCCCTTCCTGCGTCCCTCTCTCCTCCTCCTCTTCTTTCACAGATAGCTCACCCCGCCCCTCACCGTCACCACCTTCCCTCCCCTTCAGGCTCCTTCCCGCTCCAGCTCCCACTACCTTTCCGCACCCCTTCACCCGCGGTCAGAAAGCTCCAATCAGGAGCTCCAAAGGTGTCTCGAAGGCCCGCCCCCCGCTCCTGGTCCACTTCTCATTCCCCTCCTTTGCTCCCTTCCCCCAAGTCCTGCAGACCTGAGGGGCTTCAGGATCTGGGCGCTATGAAAAGTGTCGGCCCAGTCACTTCCGGTAAGGGCGCTGCGGCGAGAAGCTTCCCGCGGGACCCTTGAGGAGGGGGTGGGCGTTACGGTGGGTCGGGGGAGGAGAGCGCTGCCAGGGAGGGGGAGCGGGAAAGGGAGGGGGAGAGCAAGCGAGAGACCTGGAGCACTAGTGTCTGGGGTGCCTCAGCCGCCGCTTTCCCGCTGCCTCCCCTCAAAGCCTGCTCCCCCGCCCCACTGGGCGCCCACAGTACTTCTCTCCACCCCCCACTCCTGAGGACAGACACCGCCCCGCCCTCGCCGCCGCGTGACCGGAAGTGGCGCCATCTTTAGCCTCTTGTGCTATTGACAATAACAAGCCCTGGTTCTCTCCCCCTCCCCCCAAAACACGGCATCTCCCCTCCCAGAGAGCAAGGGAGAAAAGGAGGAGGAGCTGCAGCCTCACAGACTCACTGAGTCGCTCCTGCAGAAAGGGGGGAGAGAGACCGAAAAAGCAGGAAAGGGGAACGGCACGGCCGTTTACCTGTCTGCCTCCTCATTCGCTCTCCCCCTTGTTCTGCTCACTCCTGGTGTCAGCCTATCTGCCTTCCCAAACCCTCCCATTCCCCCGGTGTAGCCCTCCCTTTCACTTTCCTTCTTGTCCTCTGTGTTTCTCCTCTCTTCTTCTTCCCTTCCCCCTCTAGCATTGCCACCTTCTCTCCTACACGCACGTAGGCATATAAACGTAGGTTTTTGATGCTCCTCTGCCTCTTGACCCGCTATTTTCATGTTTCCAACAGGTTTTTCTTCCCCCAATCCCTCAGCTGCTGCTGCTGCTCAGGAGGTCAGATCTGCCACTGATGGTAATACCAGCACCACTCCGCCCACCTCTGCAAGAAGAGAAAGTTAAACAGCAGCAGCAGCAGCAGTAGCAGCAGCAGCAGCAGTAGCAGCAGCAGCAGCAGCAGCAGTAGCAGCAGCAGCAGCAGCAGCAGCAGCAGCAGCAGTAGCAGCAGCAGTAACAGTAGTAACGAGAGAGAAGACTTTGATTCCACCTCTTCCTCCTCTTCCACTCCTCCTTTACAACCCAGGGATTCGGCATCCCCTTCAACTTCGTCTTTCACCTGCCTGGGGGTTTCGGTGGCTGCTTCCAGCCACGTACCTATACAGAAGAAGCTGCGTTTTGAAGACACCCTGGAGTTTGTAGGGTTTGATGCAAAGATGGCTGAGGAATCCTCCTCTTCCTCCTCTTCATCTTCACCAACTGCTGCAACATCTCAGCAGCAGCAACTTAAAAATAAGAGTATATTAATCTCTTCTGTGGCTTCGGTGCATCACGCGAACGGTCTGGCCAAATCTTCTACCACCGTCTCTAGCTTTGCTAACAGCAAGCCTGGCTCTGCTAAGAAGTTAGTGATCAAGAACTTTAAAGGTAACCAAGGCCAAAATTCATAATCACCTACTAAGGATTTGACACTTGAGCAGTCACGTGCTCTATTTATGTAAATATATTAAACAGTATAGAGGTGGCCTAATGTTTTACGCATAATCAATGAGGTGAGGGAGGTCCTATTTTGGGTGGAGGGTTCATTTTCCGGGGGCGGTTGTTTGGTATCCTTGTGCTGAAGCATACACTGGGTATTTCTGTGCAATATTTTGAGTTCTGTCTCAGCCTATTGTATCTAATCTGTTATTCCTTATAACATTGACAATCGGTATGAGTGATCCGGATTTTACAGGTGAGAAATTTGTATTCTAAAGAGCTTTCTTTCGGGTGCATAGTGAGCCTTGGCACTGCCGGGATTTTTATTTTTATGCTTTAGTAGGCCATGTTCTCCAGTCTCTAGAAATGCAGGTAGCAATGGTGATCTTCTCATGCTCAAATAAGATTTATAGTTAGATTTATAATGTTCAATACTATGTTATTGAAACTCGTGGAAGCAATATTTGGAGAAAGATGTTTATGACCTCCACATTTCTTTCCAGATGTAGGAGTTGGAAGTGAAAAAATACTGTGTATACACAGAAGTAGTAACTCTGTGTACCACTAGTCTAAAGATAGGAACAGTGAACTTCTATATTTTATCACAAAATGGTTTTTAAAGTATCAACCTGTAGCTTTTTGGAAAATTTGTTCATTTTTTGTGTTGAGATATGTGATTGAGAGGGTTATGAATGCATTGATGCAAATGTAAAATTAGGAACTTAAGAAATGTTAATTGAGCTGAATTACTTTTTATCTGTTGACTGTGTTCTGTTTTCTGACCTTTTCAACACCCTGAACTGGCAGGTAATAGATGCTAACATGTTATTAAATAGAGAAGTAAATGAATGAACTAAAGTAATTTTTACCAGATAAGTGCCTAGTGACTAAATATCAGTATTGAGAAAATTAGATTTTTCATGTGTGTGTTCAGCATTAGTGTGGAAATCAGGAATATGCTCTTATTTTGTCTCAACCAGAAGGTTATAGTGTTGTTTATTTTTAATCTTTTCTTTTTTCTGTCACTCCTCTCCCATTCCCAGGCTGTCAAGTGTGTTACAATATTTCTGATTTAATAATAGACTTTTCTGAAGTAAATATAAATTGTAATTGACTAATATGTTCACTCTTTCACTTAAAATATATCAATTTAATAGGGAAGGATTTTTAAGGAGATAAGCTATGATCCTAATTGCATTTGCATACTGGTTTCAGAGATTTTTTTTTCCTCTTTCTCCTAAACTAAAAACATATTATTAAGGTATTTAGATGTTTAAATTAAAAAAAATATTCGTTGCTGGTCAAGGAAATTTAAAGACTGGATTAAGATGTTCCTTCACATTCTGAAAATGCTACATAGGTTCAGGAGTCACTTGAGTGTTTTAATTTTTACAATTTCACTCTGCTTGCAAAATGTAGTTTAAGTTGAAACCTAATTAAGAACATTTCTCTCCATTTCTGTAGATGCTGCATAAATGTGGGGGTCAAACAGACCTGGATTAGAATCCCAATTTTGCAACTAACTAGCTGTAGGACCTTGGGCAAACCTTACTAAATGAATCTTCTAGCCTCAGTTTCTAGCGATAACAATACCTTGCTCAGGGTATTATTAGGAAGATTTTAGATGTTTATAAAGTACCTTGTACATAGTAGGTACTCAGTATTTGAAATTTCAGGTGTAAAATTTTGTGTTGACTGACTTCGGTTTTACATATGATGGAATAAGATCAGGATTGCTATTTTTATCTGTCATTCTTGAATTTTTATTTTTGAAGCAATACCAATAGGAGAAAAAAAACCTCACCTTCAATTTTAATAGGTGAGTCAAAATGACTTAAGTAGTATTCTGGCATTTCAATTTTTATTTATACTAAGCCTAAATACAGTGGTTCCTTTAATATTTTGGTGTAATCATCATAAAGATCACAATTTACCCTTAAAAAGCAGTAATAATAATATTGTATTTTATGGATCTTTCTTTTGCTGCATCCTACGTATTATTCTGACATCAGCCTTTTACGTACTGCCTAATAAGCCTAAATTACCAGAAAACTACACAGATGAAAACATGGCAAAACTGAAAGAAGCAGTGGAAGCTATCCAGAATAGTACTTCAATTAAGTACAATTTAGAAGAACTCTATCAGGTATGTATTAATGTAGGATAATCAGATTTGGTTAACATAAATTGAGATGGAATGTATATGGCTTTTACTTTCTGAAAAATGGGTCCTTATGAGACTTTCATTCCCATCTAATTGCAATTTCTTGATTAATTTATGTATACTTTAATAAACTGTGGGTACAGTTATATTGGTATAAATTGGACTTACCTTGGACCTTCTAATTAGAATTTACAGTTAGGAAGTACCTTCGCATGATAGAGGTTTTACATATAACAGAATCCTATAGCCTGAATCTCAAAGATGATTTCTGGTGACATGTCATTCTGTTGTGATACCTCTTGCTAAGTTGCATTACTCACCTATAGAAGGGTCTCAAGAAATGCAGATATTCTCCATATACTTTATTCTACCTCCTTTCTATTTCTTTTTCTATTTATGTTTGTTTTACCTCCTGGGCTGCAAGACACACCTTAGCCAAAAATTGAGCAGCGGGTTGTAGTCCAGTGACTTGGTCTGAGGTTCAGGTTTTTTCTTTTGCTCAACAAATTAGGTCTGTATTTGAAGTATTTAATTTAAATACACTACTAAGGACAATTACCAATTTAGACTTCTTGCTACCAAGATATTTTGTGCTGTACTGTATTTTTGACACAATCGATTCAAGAAGTTACTTTTCATTTTTAGCATCAGCTGTTTCGTATAAAAAGAAATACATCAGAGTCCAATAGTTTGAGTTTTTATATTGATGAGTACTTTGTAAGAAATTAAGTTGGTTCAATTATCAGAATTTGTATATTTCATCTATTTACTTTAGTTGCAGAGGTTGTATGGTAATAGACAAACTCTGGATAAGGAGTCAGAAGACAGAGGTTTTAGATTTTTTTTTGACTGCTACTTACCCTTGTGATCTTGGGCAAGGAACTAAACTTCCCTCAGCTTCAATTTCCTCCTCTGTAAAATAGGGAAAGAATGCCTGCCCTATTTACCTCATGGGATTGCTTAAAGGAATCAAATAAAATGTGAAAAACATCTTGAAGCACTACAATAGAGAAATGTGAGTTAAACTTTTTCATAAGCCACAGTGTGGCTTTTTCACTTGTAATTTGTCCATTGAGATCACCAGTTTTTGTTGCTATGAAAATTGAGTCAGTGCATGCAAAACACTCAGAACAATGCCTGTGTAATATTATAAACATTACAATGCCGATAATATCATAAGCATTATAATGTTATGTAAGTGTCAAGTAGTAGTGGAACCGAAGGTATTACTTCATGATAAACCCACCTGATTTGGTTAGGTTGGTATATTACATGGCTCTCAAGTTGTACAATAATAAAAGTAGAATTACAGAATTAAAGTTGGAAAGGCCTTAAGAGATCAAAGTAATCCAATATATTTTCTTCATAAGTGTATGTGGCAGCCTGCAATGAAAGTTAATTTCTTATTTCGTTTAAGCATTATAGAAAACCTTCATGAAGTAAATAGGGTAGTAGTTATTATCCGCATTATACTAATGAGGAAACTGAGTCTTGGGGAAATTAAATAACATGTCCAGACTCATATATCGGCAGAGCAGGGGACTCAAACTGAGATGCCAAAGTTTCTAGTTCAGTGCACTTTTTCCTTCCTTACTGTCTCACTAATACACCATAGCACTTCAAATACCTCTGTGGTGTGGTGTTGAAGTGAATGGTTTTCCTTTAAGAGAAAAAATCTTGTCACAAAGAAGGTGATTTTTTTTTTTCATTTGTACATATATAGAGTGTTTGAATACACTGGAGAACGGTATATTTAAATAATGTGCTACTTTATTTCACATTCATAACATTGATTGTGGTTAATGAACCCTATTTACCTTCAGTATTTTTTAGGGTTTTTGGGTTTAAAAATATTTGGTAGATTAGTTGATTCTGTTAAATTCCTTTATGTTTCAAAAGCTCATAACTTAACATTTTTTTGAGTTTTTCCTTTCTTATACTTCAGAATTATTACCTGCTGTTGTATAGTATAGTTGACATATGCAATTGTATTTCTTTAGCCAAAAATCAGTGTTATAACTATTCATTCTTACTACATCTGCTGTAATAAATTCGGAAGTATTTGATTCTAGCTCTTTTGTTGTTTGCAATCTTAATTTTATAAATGCTCTTTTGGATTGTTCTCAGAAAGATTATTTTGAGATGTTCAAATTCACAAATGAGGGTAAAAGGATAAAGGGTGTAAAATTATTTCATACCATCTGAATTTCAGGTGCTTGTTTGCTTTTGACTGGTCGAAATGTAATTTAAAATACTCTTCTAAAATTGAAGCAATATAGAAGTATGTAGTGGATGATTCCCAAGAGGTTCTGGTTAAGAAGGCAGAATAGGTAAAAGCTGTGCTAGCCTTCTCCCATGACCACATCAGAAGTACAACAAACTACAGAACAACCATCATTGAGAGCCACCTGAAGTCTGGCTGAACAGAAGTCCTATAACTAAGGACATACAGAAGAAGACACATAGAGACTGGTAGGAGGGGTGGAGACGTGCAACAGGCTGATCCTACACCCACATGTGGCAGTTCAATATTGGGAGGGTTACCTCAGCTGCAGAGGTTTCCCCTGGAGGAGAAAGTGTCCCAGCCCCACACTTAGGCTCCCTTGCCCAGTGTTCTAGTGCAGGGAAGAAGAAGTCTCCACAACTTCTGGCTGTGAAAACAGCACTGATTTGTGGTGAGTGAGATGGAGGGGCTGCTGGACTCTCAGATGCTCCTCTTAGAGGGACCAGGCATGGATGGACTTGCTGATGGACTCACTCGCTCTGAGCTCCAGCACTCCAGCAGCAGCTCGAGAGGTGCCAGGGACATTTGAGGAGGAACTGAATTGTCTTGGCTTCAGGGCGAGCGAGGGCTGGAGGAGCAGCTTTCTCCCAGGAAGAAGTTTTGACAGAGGGTATTGTTCCTTTGTTGAGCCCCCACCCTCCCCACTCAGACTGAGTCTCCATTAACCTAGCTAATAACTTTTGACCTGCCCTAGTGATTCCTTGAGGCCCTGTCTCACCAAACTTGAGGACCTGCCTAAGCTGTTGCCAGTAGCATTTTCATACAAATGGCCTGTCTTGGCTCATGCTTTGAACTTTCTTACAATATGTCAAAGATTTGTAAACCCCATACAACCAGCATCTGTCCTCAGCATGGCCCATACCTCTTGGCTAAGCAACCCCAAGACCAATACTAGCAGTATTTGGCCTCAGTTCACAGCTTAGACTCCCTCAGGTACCTATAAGCCCAGCACAAATGGTACCCATCTGCAGTTCACTTTGTAACTCATATCAAATGGCCACATGTAGGGCACAGGCAGTGGCTAACCTTGGCCTACATGGAAGTACTGCCCATGAGGCCCCAGAACCAACATACCTAATAGCTAGCTTCAGACCACACTAGTGCACTACCCAACCAACTCCACACATGACACACCGAAAAGACAAACTTGACAGGCAACAGAGCCCTGCTAACGCAAATTCCTGCTCTGTACAACAGCTCCTCTCCTGTAGTCACGGTTAGTCCTCACAACCAATTAGCCCATGGGTCGATCTACCCCATTGACATGTTAACAGCAACCAAGGCTCAATGACAGCAGCAGAACACAGACAGCCCACACAATGGAAAAATTTGGAACACCCAGCTCAGGTGACCAGGGAGATTACCACTGGGACAACAGAACACCTACTACATAAGGCCGCTCTACTAAGACCTGGAGATATAGTGGTCCTACCTCATTCATAGAAACAGACAAAAAGAGGCAGCCAAAATGAGACAAAGAAATGTCCCAAATTAAAGAACAGAATAAAGCTCCAGAAAAAGAACTAAACAAAATGGAGAAGAGCAATCTACCAGATGCAAAGTTCAAAACACTGCTTATAAGAATGCTCAATGGACTAAGGGGAAGAGTAGAACTCAGAACTTCAACAGAGATACAAAACATGAAAATAGAGATAGAAAACATATAAAAGGAGCAGTCAGAAATGAAGAATATCTTAGGAGGAATTAACAGTAGATGAGATGAAGCAGAGGATCGAATCAGCAACTTAGAAGATAAGGTAGCAGAAAACACCCAGTCAGAACAGCAACAAGAAAATTTAATTCAAAAAAAAGTATAGTTAAGGGGCCTCTGGGACAACATCAAGCATAACGACATTCATATCGTAGGGATACTAGAAGGAGAAGAGAGAGAGCAAGGAATTGAAAACCTATTTCAAGAAATAGTGACTGAAAACTTCCCTAACCTGGTGAAGGAAATAGATATACAAGCCCAAGAAGCATAGAGTCCCAAGCAAGAGGAACCCAAAGAGGCCCACACCAAGACACGTCACCATTAAATGCCAAAGGTTAAAGACAAAGAGAGAACCTTAAAAACAGCAAGAGAAAAGCAATTAGTTACCTACAAGGAAGCTCTTATAAGACTGTCAGCTGATTTCTTAACAGAAATGTTGCAGGCCAGAAGGGATTGGCACAAAATATTCAAAGTGTTAAACAACAAGGACCTAAATCAAGATTACTTTACCCAGCAAAGCTATCATTCAGAATCAAAGGATAAAGAGCTTTCCCAGACAATAAAAAGCTAAGCAATTTTATCACCACCAAACCAGTATTACAGGAAATGTTGGAGGGACTTAAGAACAGGAGGGAGGAGGGGGAAGAGGGGAGAAGAAGGAGGAGGAAAAATTGTGAATAATAAAATAGCAATAACTCCATATATCAATAAGTACTTTAAATGTAGGTGGATGAAATGCTCCAATCAAAAGACATGGGTGGCTGAATGTGTAAGAAAACAAGACCTTTACTATGTTGCCTACAAGAGACTCACTTCAGATTGAAAGACACACAGACTGAAAGAAAATAGATGGAGAAGATAATTCAGGAAAATGAAAATGGAAGCATGCGAATAAAAAAAGCTGGGGTAGTAATATTTAAACTGGATGAAGTAGACTTGAAAAGAAAGGCTATAACAAGAGACAACGAAGTACCCAGTAATTCCACTTCTGGGTATTTATCCGAAGAAACCTAAAACACTAATTCAAAATGACATATGCATCCATGTATTCATCGCATCATTATTTACAATGGCCAAGATACGGAACCTACCTAAGTGTCCATCAATAGACGACTGGATAAAAAAGAAGTAGAACATATGTATAACACAATGTTAACTTGGCCATAAAAAGAATGATATCTTAACATTTGTGACAACATGGGTAGACCTAGAGTTTATTCTAAGTGAAATAAGTCAGACAAAAAATACCACATGAGTGCACTTATATGTGTTATTTAAAAAAAAACAATATAAATGAACAAATATAACAGAAACAAACTCAGATACAGAGGACATTTTGATTGGAGGGAGGTTAGGGAATTGGTGAAAGGGGGAAGGGATTAAGAGGTACAAATTAGTAGTTACAAAATAGTCATGGGGCATAAAATAAAGCATGTGGAATATAGTTAATGTAATAACTGTACAGCATCAGGTAGTTGGGCACTAGATTTATTAGGGTGATCACTTCGTAAGTTTTATAAAATGTCTAATCACTATATTGCATACCTGAAACTAATATAATGTATGTCAACTATAATTGAAAAATAAAAAATATATATTTTTAAAAAGTGTGTAGCATACCAGACAAAAGTTCTCCAAATCTCTCATTCTCCTAGCCAATCCGTTATTCCTGAAATAAACACTTATTTGTCATATTCAACTTTTGTGTGTGTGCACAAGACCATTTCGCTTTAAAGTTTAAGCATGAAAGTCCCCAGTGTGGATTGCATGTACTGCCTGCTAAGCTTTAAATTTTTAGAACATGCTCTTCTGAGTACAATTGTAGTAAGCATAGGTTATTTTTTTAAAAGTGGTTTTTAAATGAGAATAATTTAAAATGAGTTTAAAAATTATCTTTCCTGTATGAAATCCTGTATCAGTGAGGCAATAGTTAATGGTTTGGTTTGAATTTTTGTTTGTTTGCTTGTTTTTGATTGACTACAGATAGGAGTATGGTTAAATGCACTGACTTTTGAGTTGATCAACTGCTTTAGATTAGAGGTCTGTCACTCATGATAACTTTGAGTGAGTTGCTTCTCCAAGCCTTGATTTCCTCATTTGCAAAATGGGGAAACTGACACTACCTATATGGCAGGGTTTAGTTGTAAATAAAATAATACAGAAAAGTACTTACTACAGAGCCTGCTATGTATACTGCTGGTGGTGGTAATAAATATTTGAGTCTTAAATAAAGATGTCTTTATCTTAGATTATGTTTTATTATACAGCTCCAAAGCCACATGTTTTTAAATTCTAAATCTACACTGAGCCAGAGCAGCTGGCTGCTAGATTACATTCTAAATATGTATTAGTAGACACCATTAACCAAATTGAAATAAATAGTAGAAAAAAAGAGGAACTCTCTAGGAACATTGTCCCTCTGCACCGTCTCAAGAGTGTATCTTGATTTTACATATGGTAGCTTAATAATTGGAATTTTGGTTTTGGGCTTGTGACTTTTTTACTAAGCAATATTTTAAATTATATAATTGTTTTCTTCATGTTCTCAGTCTTTCTAACAGCTGTGTAATGTTTTAAAATTTGCAACCTATTTTTGTAGCTCGATGTTTGTTTATATATGAAAGTATAACATTTATTCTTAATATACATGTCAGTCTATTATCTTTGCAGGCAACCCTAGTCTGTACTTCAATTCTGATGAAAAGAATTTTATCTGTATGAATAATAGGAACTCTTGTTTGGTTAACTTTTTGTGAAATAAATCTTAAATAAAAAACCTTTCTATTAATGATTCATTTATTGAGTAGATGAATCACAAGATAAAACATCTTACTATCGGTTATTACCCATTGGAAAATCATTGCTTAAGCAAGCAGTCAGTGATTATAGGAGAGCAGTTAGATTCTTTGCAGAGATGAATATTGTATTATATGTAAGTTTAACTGTTATTCTGTGGATATTTTTAAGCTTAGTCTGTCATTATGTATAGCTCCTGTTTATAGTTGACACATAATATATTAGTTTCAGTACAACAGTGATTTGGCATTTATGTACCTTATGAAATGATCACGCGCAGTAAGTTGTCATTCATCACCATAAAATGTTATTACAATATTATTAACTATATTTCCTATGCTGTACATTGTATCCCTGTGACTTATTTATAAGAGGAAGTTTGTAACTCTTAATTCCCTTCACTCTTTTTAGCCACCCAAACCCCTTCCCTCTGGCAACTATCAGTTCTCTGTACCTAGGTATGTTTCTGTCTTGTTTTGTTTTTAGATTCCACATACAAATGAAATGATATGGCGTCTTTGTCCGACTTATTTCACTTAGCATAATATACCCACTAGGTCTATCCATGTTGTTGCAATGGGCAAGATTTCATTCTTGTTATGCTGAGTAGTAGTCTATTCACACACCCACACACTCAACACACACCACACACACACACACACACACACACACACATATCATCTCTTTATCCATTCATCAGTTGATGGACACCTGAGGTGTTTCCAGAAGGGGCATACAGATGGTCAACTTACATGTGAAAAGATGCTCAGCATCACTATCATTAGGGAAATGCAAATCAAAACCATAATGACTGTCATCAAAAGAGATAACAAGTGTTGGCTAGGATGTGGAGAAAAGGGAATCCTTGCCCTGTTGGGGAGATTGCAAATTTGTGCAGCATCTATGGAAAACAGTGTGGAGGTTCCTCAAAAAATTAAAAAATGGAACTACCATACAGCCCAGCAATTCCGCTTCTGGGTATTTTTCTGAAGAAAACGAAAATACTTATTTGGAAAAATATGTGTGCGCCCCTGTGTTCATTGTAGCATTATTTATAGTAGCCAAGATATGGAAACAACGTAGGTGTCCATCAATAAATGTATTGCTCTTCTTTTTACTGAATTGTTAATCAGTACTATCTCTGCTATTTAAAAAATGTACAACTGCAAATATATAGGCCTTGATAATTTCAGTCATAGTTAAGCTCTTTTACTAGCTGTAAAAAGAAAAATAATTTAGTTTTCATTGCCTGGCTTTCCTTTTGCAAGTTCTTAGTTTTTGATATATTTTGAATATCTTATTTTAACCATGTTTACTAGATGTAAAAAGAGTTAATGTAGATTTTATTGCCGTATCAGTTGTTGAACAGTTTTGTGGTGTGCCTTTCTTTAAGCATATGGTTTGAAAAATAAGATGCAATCTGTTAGGCCAATGACCAGAGTTTAGCACCCTGGTGAGAATTTAATATCTTTCCTAGTGTCTGACATTGTTAAATCAGAAAATTTTCTAAATTTACTACCTTACCATGTTTAATTCTTTTTTTTTACTCTTTGTATTGTCTATCCTCATTTTAATCTTATTTTTTTATTTTAGTCTTCTTACCCTCATTTCTACTCCTCTCATCAGGAATGCAGCTTTCTGTGCCTTTCCTGTTTCTTAAATTCTGTCTTCCCCAAAGCACCAAATTTCATGATCTATAGTTTTGTATTTCATCTGTTACATGTTTATATTTTCTTTGAGAGTTTTTTATATGGCATGTATGGCTTTTGGAGAGGAGGGTCTAGGATTTGGAGGAATAAAGGTTAAAACCTTTCTAGAATATTTTAATTTTATACCTGATTACCTTCAAAAAGGATTTAAGGTAGAATTTTTACCAGTAATGATCGTGAGCTTAAGTAAAAAAGATTGTTTTATTTGAGAGACTTGTATAACTATCTAGAATCTGTTTAATACATATAGTTACAAGTGAAATTAGGTTATTTTTGTATTATACTAAATCAGACTTCTAGGGGTTTTAAAAGTATTTAGTGAAATGCAAAATAATTAATACATTTCTAAAGTGCGTTTCAAAAACAAAATAGAGCTTGTCTCAAACTCCTAGGTAGAGATTTAATTTTCTTATTCCTGTTTCTATCCCAGCACCTAACAGGATACTGACTATTTAGTAAACAATCTATCCTTGTTGAATCAGTGACTGCTTTGTGCAAAGGTGGATTGAAACCATTGGCATATAGAGATCACTTAGTGCTTGCCCTTAAGGTGCTTATAATCTAGTAGGTTCATGAAATTAGTAGTTTGTGACCAGCGTTTTTAAAGAAATAAAATAGAAAATATCAGAGTATATCAAACATAGTAATGGTAAGTGTAGTTTCATGAAGATTTGGTTTCAAGTACATACATTTATTTTGTGTGCAATGGATTATGACAAAATATTTATTACTGTGGCTTGTCAAAATTTTCTGGAAGCCACTCTTTTAGGCACCCGTGATTGCTTCAAACAAACTTTGCTTAAAAGTGAGGAAAGCAGAGTGTTTAGATCACAGGTGTATAGAAGATTATTAACAGGCATGAAACTAAAATGGTAAGATTGTGCCTTGAATGCTATGCTAAAAATGTGTGGTGCTGGGAAGATATAAAGGGTTTTATTGGCAAGGCAAGTATTTAAGTGTTTTGAATACTTAATATGTTCACCTGATTCAAAGTCCTCAAAATTTTACAGAGCATGTAGTGAACAGTTTCACTTCCATCCCATCCTACAACTACCCTTTCCACAAACATTATTAGTTTGGGGGATATCCAGAGATGTTTTACGAATGTAAAAAACAACTTTGTATTTTTATTCGTTTTCTCTTTTTAATATAAATTGTAGTAGACCATGCACCGCACTAAACTGGTCAGTCCTTTTGTATTTTTTTTATACCTGATTATGGGACTTCTTCAGTACATGAAGAGCTTGATGGAAAGTTGTCGAGGAAGGGACTAGATCTAGTCTATATGTTAAGAAGCAGTCAAGGCTGAGTTAGAGAAGCAGAGTGTTCTCTTCCAACTTTACCTTCAAAATTAACTTTAGATGCCCTGCTTTTCCTGCTTTTCTTTCCTCAAACATCTTAACCATCCTTCAAGTAAACACAGGTTATGTTGTATGTATATAAACCCCAGCTTAATTCTCTGTTTCTCACAGTTCCCATAGTTCTTTATCCATTTCCCTCTGGGTCCTTGGGACTCCACTTCTTTTGCCTCTGCTCAAGAAGCCTTTCCGGTCTTACCCCTGCCCTAAAGACTGGGTTAGGAGCCTTGCCTCTTTGCTTATCTCTATCATAGCACCTAGAACAGTATATTGTATGTTTCTAGCCAGTTTTTCCTTATACTATAAAAGCCCCTTCTATGTACAGGACAATTGCTAGTTATAGGTATGTTAGTTTTTTGAGTACGTACTATATTCATTTGGTTCAAAACGTAAAAGGTATTAAAGAATGTATAGAGCAATGGTCCCCAACCTTTTTGGCACCAGGGATCAGTGCTCCTATGAGAATCTAATGCCTGATGATCTGAGATGGAGCTGAGGCAGTAATGCTAGTGCTGGAGAATGGCTGCAAATACAAATGAAGCTTTGCTCGCTAGTCTGCTGCTTGCTTCTTGCTGTGCGGCCTGGTTCCTAACAGGCCATGGACCAGTATTGGTCTATGGCCCCAGAGTTGGGAAACCCCTGATAGAGAGGATTGAGCACATGATCTTTTTCTGTCATTAAGGAGAATTGGGGGACAGAATACACACATAAAGAGATACTGTTGACTCAGTGACAGGTCAGTGTGGTATGGTTGGTGATAGTGCCAGGTGAGTGTCACTCGTTGCTGAGGCAATTAAGAAAAGGGTATTGGAAGAAGTGGGACCTCGATGAATGGTACGGGAATATGGTATCTTGTTTGAGAAGATAAATAGATGCGTTCAGAACTACTAGATGGGAGAAAAAGGAACACAGTGCAAGGGAATGGGGAAGTAGGACTTGGAGAAGTACTGGAAGTGGGAAATGTGGAGATGAAGTAGGAAAACAGAATCTAAGGAGGGAAATTATAAATGCTGAGAAAATGAGTCACACAAAAGTAATATTGAGATATAATGAGAAGAATACTAAAAGGGGAAAGAGGACAGTCTATAGAGGACCAGTGTGAATACAGAGGCACATGAAATAAACATAAAGACACCTTTTAGGTGTTTGTGGCCTAACCAAAGGTTCCTTGGAAACTGGCCAGTTTGGCCAGTGGAAACAGCCTTCTTATTCCTCCTTAGCTTCTGGATCAAATTGGCCTGCTGTTTCCTGATATGGTGTAGGGATGTCTTTCCTCCAATAGTATAAGTGGTTTCCTTTAAGCTTTCTTTTCATTTGTTATTTCATGTACTGGACCTGCATATTCTAACTTCATATTTATGAAAACCACTTCAACCAACAGAACTTGAATGCTCCCTCAGAGTCAGTTTTAATGGAATTTTTGCCTTCTGTTGTGGTGGGAAAGGAATCCTGGTGTTATACTTAAGTCATTGCTAGTTGGAATTGTCGATTATATCAGAGTTCATCCAAAGAGTTTTACTGGCTGTTTTAAATTTGAAAGTCTTTTGATATACATACCAAGAAAAAGTCACTGAAATCTGAAGTTTGCCCTTCTGGGATCTGAGTATAAAAGAAGACCAATTCAACTATTAAATTCAACTACTAGAATTAAGTAAAAATACAGTCATTTCTTTCCTAATTAATGTTTATTCAGTTGTACAAATTTTAAAACCTATATTTATCTAAATATTCTTAAACTGAAATGTTGGAGAAAAATACTTCGAGTTTAATTATATCATACTTATAATCCTGCTAGCAATCATTTCTGCATTGTTCTGTTCAGCAAAACCGAAGAAAGTATAAATTGTAATTCAGTGGTGGTCAGACAATTGGTGAAATTATTTTTTTAAACTCAAAATGGACTTCTTCTTATGAAGACAAGCAACATTTTCAGAACAAGACAGCATTTATATGTAGCAGTTGTTATAAATTCAGTGTCTTCACAGGGGGAACTTGGCTTGATTCCCTCCATCCTTAACCTTTACAGCCATAAATACATGAATTTTTGTGGGTTTTTTTTTTGGTACAGTACATTGGTTATAAAAAAGTTCACCATCCACATTGATATTTTGTTGTTTGACTTTGCATTTCAAATGGCTCCATAACCCTTTTAAATAAGCCAACGTGGTAGATATACCAAAATAATAAGAATTTGATGTAGATAATTGACAACCTCCCCCCCATTCTTTCCTTAAGCAAGTGTCTGTTTAATCTTGCAGGCTGTAGAAAATCTCTGTTCTTACAAGATTTCTGCAAACTTGTACAAACAGCTGAGACAGATTTGTGAAGATCACATCAAAGCACAAATTCATCAGTTCAGAGAATATCCTTTTAAAAACAAAACATCTTATACTTTTATCTTTTCCTCCCTCTGTATCCCTCAGTATTTAATCCAGCTTGAAATGGAATACTTGTGTTTTATAGGTTATTTTTGTTCATTCTGCTTCCAGAGAAAGAAAAAAAAACAAATTTTTGAATTTTCAACTTTAATCAACATTGTGGTATTAGTGTAAATACATCTTTACCCTTTTTGTCCTAACAAATTTCCATTTGAGGAAAGATAATCTAAGGGAAATCATAAACTGAAAACAATGCTCAGTTATGTCTAAGACTTGTTTTTAAAGGTATTTTTGTGTGGATCTATTTTTTTTACAGTTTAAGAAATAGCATATTTTAAATAATTAAGTGCTATTTAGTTTCTTTAAGTATATAGAGCATTCCATATTTAAGACAAATGTGCTCTTACATTGCATATGTTACTTGTACTAAACATTTTAAGATATCCTTGACGTACATCTCATGGATTCATTGGATAGTGTTCTTTTTCTAAAGAAGATTGATAGATGCTGGCAGAACCATTGTAGACAAATGGTAAGCTGTAAAAAGTATTGCATTTCAGCTAAATAGTGGAGTTAAAAAATACATTTCTTCAAATACAGGGATAGTAATTTTTAAAAGTTTTGTGATAAGGGCCTGCCTCACTATCTCTTCTTGTTCAGAATTGAAAACTAATTTTTGTTCAGTTTCCTATTTTAAAACTGTAAGTAATAAGTAAACAAGCATTTTAGAATGAGTAGCACCTTAGGATAATTTTTATTTTTGTCACACTTAACCAAAAAGTGTTACATCCAGTCTTGATGAATATTCCACCCACTATTTGATTACCTGTAAAGGTCCCTGATGGTCCTATGTTTTAGCTTATTCACATGCTGACCTTTTCCTTTCTCCCTAATCTGGTATTATTTTATACCTTATGTTCTGTACATTAAAAAATTTAAAATCCATCCCCCTGCCCAAAACCCTACACATACAATTTAAGGCAGCTTCACTCTGAGCGTCATTACTGAGGAAGAATTGTGTGTGTGTCCTCTTGATTCCCTGTTTTTTTAATTATTATTTTCAGTTCTCAAGATGCAAAGAAGTCATTGGACCATTTTAAGTGTCATTTTTCTGGAAAGTACAGCAAGGATTAAGACAATAGAGTAGTTTAATAAAAAATGGTGTGGGCATATTCTCGAGTAGATCTGTTCATCTCTGCATTTGAACCTAGTAGTCTAGTAAATATTCAAGTGAATCCTGCAATTTTATTATTTTATCAAGAGAAAATTTTTTAGCTTCACAGAGTATAAAAATTGTTTGATTTTGTTTTTCATTGGCAGATCATGATCAGGAGCATTTTTTTGTTTCTGGATAGAACTTATGTTCTTCAGAATTCAATGCTACCCTCCATTTGGTAAGCATATGCCAGAAAAAATTATGAAAAGATTTGTTACAAATCATAGTCAAATCTTAATTACACTAATTGAAGAGAGTAAGTGATACTGTTAGTATTCTCCTAAAAACTCACATTTGGCTTCTAGACTTGTATTTATAGCAGTTTTACCTTCTTATGTTTTATCTATGCTCACACTGGAGATAGCTAACATTCTCTGAGCCTATAATAATTTATGAAGTTATTTTTTTTGTCAGCTAAGGGAATTAAAGTTTTCTCTGGACTATATGAGTATGTAACATTTTATTGCTGATAAAGAGTTTGCTCATATTTTAACATTATTATGGACAATTCCATGTATACACGAAAATAGTATAATGAGCTCTTCCCACCATGTTCCTAGCATCTACTTATAATAATTATCAGAGCTCGCTTATTTTTGAGTACTAAAACCAGATAACAAATTACCAATTAAGCCTTTGTTACCAGCACAATGAGGACCATTTTATAACTTAGAACTAAATTTGTCTATTAAATTGACCAAGAAAGAAATCCACCAAAGGAGAGAGTTTAAAAATCTTAGTTATGGAGGAAGACAGGAATTTAGCTTCAGGTCTCATTAAAGAAAAAATGAGTTTCCTACATGCTTTAATTTAATAAATGTTATTTAAGATTAAATGTGTGGATTTTATTCTTTTACAATTGCTGCTTCAAAGCCTGGAGTCATAATTAACATGTGAGAAGTTAAGCCTCTCCAGAAGTGGTATTGTTGTCAATTAATTTAGGTTATATATATATATTTTTTTAATTTTTTTTTTTTATTTTAGGGACATGGGACTGGAGTTATTTAGGGCTCATATTATAAGTGATCAGAAAGTCCAGAATAAGACAATTGATGGCATTCTTCTCTTGATTGAGAGGGAAAGAAATGGTGAAGCAATTGATAGAAGTTTACTCCGAAGCCTCTTAAGCATGCTCTCTGATTTGCAAGTAAGTTAACTACTTCAGTTACTACAGAGCTGATGGCTATCTCTAGTTTAATGTTCAAAACCAGATTCTTAGCGATGTTCACATAGAGGATATTGAATACATTGTTAATGAATAAATAAACTCCTTTATTTGTTTCCCCTTCCCAGATTTATCAGGATTCTTTTGAACAACGATTTTTGGAAGAAACTAACCGGCTTTACGCAGCTGAAGGCCAAAAATTAATGCAGGAAAGAGAGGTATTTAAAAATCATGATTAATAAATCCACTGTGCCTCACAATAGACCTAACTTTATAGAACATAAGCTTCCCTTTGCATTTATCTTCCCAATATTGTGATGCTTTTCTCTCACTTAGCTGCTCCTTTCTTTTCTCTCTTCTTAAAGGCCAGAATTCTGGATCATAAGCTCTACCTATAATTTTACATATGATTCAACCCTGTCACATTTGACAGGGCTGCTCCCAGGATCTTTTGGACTTGACATTTTCTGAATGATTTATGGGAGGAAAACAATAATATAAAAAACTATCTTTGTAGGTTCCTGAATATCTTCATCATGTTAACAAACGTCTAGAAGAAGAAACAGACAGACTTATTACTTACTTAGATCAGACTACCCAGTAAGTATTACATGCTCTGCCTAATAGCCTTAACCTGTGTCGTTGAATCGCTTAAGGCATTTTAGGCATTCCCCAAACATGTTAGGAACTATTTTCAGGTGTGATTTAAGATTTTTTAACAATTGCTTTCATAATGCATACTTCAAGTTGTTATTTTCCCTAGTTAATTAGATTTGGTCAAGGATTTGATTATTGGTTGTGTTTATGTGTTTAAGATGTAATTAAAAATAGTATTAGAAGCTGATGTGATCTTTGAAATTTTCAGACCAATTAAAATTCCATAGGTGTTCATGGGAGAAATTGTTTTTGTGCTTTCTTAAATATTACCAAACAAGGAGTTCCTGTAAGCAGCATAAGTAACTTCTTTACCTTCCTAATAAAAGCAGAGAAATTTAGAAAAAGGCAGCCATAGGAAGACCTTGGAAATATTTATTTCATGATGTAAATCAAATGCTGGAATATGCACTATTTCCCTTCTTTTAGGCAGAGTAACTCTGAGCACCGATAAATTTATGCACAGGTTAGGAATATTACAATGAACATAAAACAAGTTATTTGAAGCCAAGAAGAGGCTTTAAATTTTCAGCAAAGTCAAATCTCAGTAATTCTCAACATTTTTCCTTGTAGGAAGTCATTAATTGCTACTGTAGAAAAACAACTTCTTGGTGAACACTTAACAGCAATTCTTCAGAAAGGTAATTGGCAACTTTTAAATCAGATTACTTTTAAAATGGCAGCAGGGAACAATTAGAAACAAATTTTAAAGATTTCCCTTTTAAAAGCTTGATAGCATGTGATGGCTGCATTTCTGAGGATGGACACAACCCTTTGTCCCTATTCATCACAGTAAACTTTCAAAGAGGTGCCTCTTTCCTTAACTTAAAGATACAGGAACTGAGATGATAGAGCTCCACCACCAACAACAAAGAAACAGGGATTTGGTGAATTCTTAATTAGTAAAACCGTGGTAAAGAAATGCATTCCTTTTTGCACTAAAATGTTTTTGTTTATAGAATAAAAAACCAAGCTCTTCTACCACTACCAAGCATTTCTAAGTGACCTTAGAGTGTACCCTGCATTTACTTTGACCATGCCACAAAAAGGCAAAAGTCTTACCTTTCTCTTAAACCATCTTTTCTTTTGTATAAAATGGGTATATTTTAGAACTTTGATGTAGTTATACTATTATTTCATTCTGAAAATCAAATACATTAGAACCTCATTTAAACTTGGCCTATTAATGCATGATTTTGCTGTATCCCAGCCCATATCCAGTAGTCTGAAATATAGCTATGTACCCTAATGCTAGATGTAATGTGCCTGACTGCACATATGGCGTATTTGTAATATGTACTTATGTAAACCCATTTTTATAAATTGGTTTGTACATCTGATCTACCATGTTAAATTGTACAAACCATTTATTTTTAATTAGGCTTAAGTTTCCTATATTTAGTTTTCACTTGGAGAGGTGATTATCTTGTTGGGTTTAATTCAAAGCAAATCTCTTTATTAAAATTCACAGGCTAGTCATAGTTCAGACTAGTATTACAATAATAACTTAATTTTCATTAAAATATCTGACATTTTTGCTTACTTTTTAAATACCAAAATGTTTTAAAATTCAGGTTTAAATAACCTTCTTGATGAAAACCGAATTCAAGATTTATCTCTCCTGTATCAGCTCTTCAGTAGAGTTCGAGGTGGAGTTCAGGTTCTCTTGCAGCAGTGGATTGAATACATTAAGGTATTAACAATTAACCTGATTTTTTTTCTCTTTCATGGCTTATAATCTATACACCCAGAGTGCATATCAGCAGACATTTCTTGTTAGATCCATTTTTTTTTAAATAACAAGAGTTTTGAGAGCAGTCGACCTAAGAATGATAGCTGTGTGGCAAATCAGCAATTAAACAGTTACCTTCTTGATGTCTGCTGTGATTCCTAGCTACAATACTTAAAGCAGTGAATGTGGAAAAATAAAAGGGACCTTTTTTGGATCCAAAATTTCTTTCCCTTCTTAAATCTTACACAGAAGCCAGATTGTCATTTTTTTAAAAAGTCAAAGCTGACTTTTTTAAAAGGAAGGAAAAGAGCCCAGAGACTTATAATTATACCTCATTATGATATTGTATACCCAGTGGTCATTCCTTATTTCATGTTTATAGATGAATGGTATCAGTCTGGATGTTTTGTTGCTTTATTTCCATGATTTCAAAAATAGCATTATTTTACTTTAATTTTTGAAATTTAAAAAATATACCTATTTAAAATATGATTTGGGGATTGTTTTCATCATAGATAATTCAGTTCTAGTAAAAAGTGATAATTTTTTTTTATTTTTTAGGCATTTGGCAGCACTATTGTTATTAATCCTGAAAAAGATAAAACCATGGTTCAAGAATTGCTGGATTTTAAAGATAAGGTTGACCATATAATTGATATCTGTTTTCTGAAGAATGAAAAATTTATCAACGCCATGAAAGAAGCATTTGAAACATTCATTAATAAAAGACCAAACAAACCTGCTGAACTTATAGGTATTTTTCCAGTCCCTTTTTACAGTTCTTTAATGTTCCTCTTTTATTCATAACATTCTCAGTTAATCTGAAATTTCAACTAGGTTGTAATATATTAACACCTCATTGATTCCAGGTTGCTTAGCTGGTAGTTTCTAAAAACGGGATAAGTCCTTAAAGCTAAAGCCCACCTGTTAAACGTAATGTTCTTTCACTATAAGACAGTACCTTGAACACTATTTACTTTTATTTATAATAACCTTTAGATCTGTTTTATAAGCCTACAGCAATTTAGAGGTGGGGTAGGGTGCTGTTTTTAGAGGGCCACATTTAGGACTGCAAGAAAAGATAGCAGAAATTACAATTTCCAGTGAGACAGGGAAAATGTCCAGGACATAAAACAAACCTAATAGTCTGAACCCATTTAGTGTAAGAGTGTTTTATACTGTAATGCTTTTCAGGTATTCTTACCCAAGTACCCCTTAATGTCAGAAGAGGAGGAGTAACCTGAGAAGGTCTAGCATCCTCTGCAAAAAAAAAAAAAAAAAAATTCATTGGTGTACTGCTTATCCTTAAAATTTTTGCAGATTTTGCTTCCAACTCTGTAATGTATCGAGTTTAATACAAAAGTAGTATTTAAGATTGCTTACCATCATTGTAATAAAATGGATACCCTAGTGGAAAGTGCATTAGATCTGGAGCCAGAAGACTTGGGTTTGAGTTCAGGCTCTCGTATTTATTAGCTCTGTGACATTGAACAAGTCATTTCATCTGCCTTACTTTGGAGACTTTAAAAAATGCATGTATACCTCTGAAGCACTGCAAATACTCAGTATATCATACTTCTTTCTGTGTAAGTGTAATGCCCAGTACCTCATTGATATTCATGATCTCTAAACAGCAAACTTTACCCCCATTTTAGCTAAGTATGTAGATTCAAAGCTTCGTGCTGGCAACAAAGAAGCTACAGATGAGGAACTTGAAAAAATGTTGGATAAAATTATGATCATATTTAGATTTATCTATGGTAAGTTTATTTTTCTTTTAATATTATCTTTTAAAACAAAGCACTCAACAGAAATTAACAAGTATAATCAACCTGGAGGAAGTATTATTTGGGAGTTAAATATTTGAAATTCTATTATACTGCTTGTATTTAATTCAATGGAGTACTTTGAGGAATGTTATTTGCCTTGTGTTTTGACTTTTCCACTATTAAGAACCTCGATTTTCGTTACCTGTTTTAATCTCTAGAGTATTGACAATAAAGCTACTGCTTGACTAAAGTTTTCTAAAGCAAAGTTTATGCAGTCTTAATTTTTTATAGCAAAGAACTTTTGAAATGTCTGGTACAAAATTCTGCCTCTAATGTTTCTTATATTTAACAAACTTGGATAAAATGTAAGAATTTAAATAACTTGGAGTAATGGTATGCTGTATTAAATACTTTGGAGTGGTTTTGTTGGAACTTTTTATTGGAATGTTGTGAAGTTGTGTTTTATTATTTGACATAGGCAAGGATGTTTTTGAGGCCTTCTATAAGAAAGATTTAGCCAAGCGCCTGTTAGTTGGGAAGAGTGCATCTGTAGATGCTGAAAAATCAATGCTGTCTAAACTTAAACATGGTATGTTTGTCATTCTTTCTGTTCCTTCTTTGATTTCTGAGAGAAAATGTATTAGCTTAATTTTTACTCTTGTCAGTCACTGTAGGTTCATATGATGAAAATATAAATTGAGTAAGCTCATTAGGTTTCCAACCTATTGTACATATCCAGAGCTGTTGTAATTTTTTTTAAAGTAGCATTGTTCTTGTTTTTATTATTTGTATAAAAATTTCCCATTTATGTTATGCCTAAATAGTAGTTAAGGTTACTGTAGGATTAAAGAGTTTGACTCTGAATTAGTGGGGGCATACACTTTTGGTTAAGGACTTTCTTATTCTTAGGAATAGTTAAGATAACATTTCATGCTAAAGTAAGTTTTTTGCATTTCATGTTTTCAATTTTAAATTCTCTGTTTTTAACCATTTTGATATATTATCTATAAACATCTTTAATAGAATGTGGAGCTGCTTTCACCAGCAAACTTGAAGGAATGTTTAAAGACATGGAACTTTCTAAAGACATCATGATTCAGTTCAAACAGGTAAAAGTGAGTTAACCTCTTACTTAATTCCTTGAACTTAAATGTATTTAGTTATCTCCTTTGTACTGAAGAGGGTAAATAGAAGCATGATTTTGTTGTAAATATTTTGTAGCAACTTAGATGATATTCACAGTAGAGAAAAAATCACTGATGAAATGTAAGTATATTTGACCTACTTCAGAATTTATTCTCAGTGTACACCCAGAGTAACACAGAAGTAGAAATAAAATGTTTTTAACTGAAGTCAGGACAAGAAAAGCTGTGGCTAGATAGTGAGAACAGGGCTTCCTCTAGCATCTAATCACTGTTGATGAGTCGCATGTTCAAAGGTGGCAATGAAGAGCGAGGAAAGGTGATAGAGTGGTTGTGTACAGCCTTTGGGGACACTGGAAATGAAAAAGCTAGATCCATAGTTCTGCAGATGTTGGTAGAAGGTGGTTTTGAAATATTTAAGAGCATAGGTAGGGTGATAGCAAATTATATTTTCCTCTCAGGGTTTTAATAATGACTTTTTTACCACTATATTGCTGTGGTGAGAAATGAGAGTAGAAGACTCAAGAGAAAGATGAGGGTCGGTAGAATCATGAGTCTTATAATAGCTACAGAATAGGGTTTATCTGCTTTGCCCTTTCCCCATTTTCTTTCTCCCCCACTTCAGGTCACCCCTGCAAACAGCTAGTGGAGCAAATGAAAAACCAGATACTTGGGCTGGCTGGTAGGGTGAGGAATGGGGGTTGCTGCAAGGTGTTCCAAGCCACATAAGGGTCTCCAAAGGTGGGGACTGCAGGTGGTATGGGGAAAAGAATGGAGAATAGATTCTATAACAGCCCAGCTATATGTGAGAAATTACTTAATTCAATAATGCCTCTGAGGTCATGTGATCCTTTTGTGCCATTGTAACAAAATGGTAACCGATACTTTTTTCTAATACACTTAATAAAAGCTTCATTTATATTCCTTTTAATAGTTGACCTTTATTTTAGAGATGGTCAGTATTCACATATAATTGTATAATGGGTAACTTTTTCAATGGGTCTTTATTATGACATGAAATGTATGCACTTTTAGTTTTAAGATCTCAGTATGTGTTTTTATCTTATTGTAGTATATGCAAAATCAGAATGTACCTGGGAATATTGAATTAACTGTGAATATCCTGACGATGGGTTATTGGCCAACATATGTGCCTATGGAAGTCCATTTACCACCAGAGGTAAGAGTTGCTGTCTGTTGACTTGAGTTATAAGTGTAGAAATATATGACACTTCTATTTTGCTTGTCATTGAAAAATAGATACTTTTTGAAAGTTTGTATCAGTAAGCACACCTACACCTAATGCCCACTGTTTTAATAACTCACTCTTCTATTTATGTTACTCTTACACTAATATCATTACAGCATAGCTAATGATGCCAAGTTTCTGGCTTCAGGGCTAATTTCCCTGACTCTTTCAGTTCCCCAGATTGTATTCACTACTCTACCCAGCTATCACAAATTCTTGCTCATATGTCACCTGGGGGTTGGATTGCTGAGTGATGAGTGCTTGCATAAATTCATACTAATTTGAGGGGAACTGTCTAATGCAGGACCGAAGCTTAGAAAAGGGGTTAAGGCTAGAGAGACAGATACTAAGAATCCTCCATGGAGATAATCATGGGCACCCAGGAAGTAGATCTCCCTTGTTAAGAGGAAAAACATAGAAACAGGAAGAAAAAGCCTGAGGCAGAACTTTGGAAAGGGCTCACATTTGGCAGGTGGTAGGAAGAGGAACCTGTGGAGGAAATCGGTGAAGAAGCAACAGTGAGATAAAGGAACCAGCATGGTGCAGAGGCAAAAAGACATTGGAGGTGAATGTTTTAAAAGAGGCGATGGATAAATGTTGCAGAGAGCAGAGTGTAAAGAATGATAAATGCCATTAGATTTGGTAGTTGGGAGATCGTTACCTTACATCAGTGGTCAGTGGACCTAGTGAGTAGTCTTAAAAACGTCCAGAAATTATTATACATGAGGTAAATATAAAGAGTAATGAATGTGATATTGGATACAGAGCTTAAATAAAGCTTTATTTTATTTACTGTAGATGGTAAAACTTCAGGAGATTTTCAAGACGTTTTACCTAGGCAAACACAGTGGCAGGAAACTTCAGTGGCAGTCTACTCTAGGACACTGTGTGCTAAAGGCAGAATTTAAAGAGGTAAGTGGATGTTCCCCAAACTTAATTTTCACCTTTGTCTTTGACGTTGAGGTCATCGCTCTTAAGTCATTTATAAATTTATCCTAAATATCTGCATGACAGTGATAGCTTCTCACAGCTTCGTGTATTATAAAAATGTGGTCTTTTCCACAACTGATTTGGCCTTGCCGCAAACTGAAAACAATAACCCATTTTCCCACCCTTTTCCCACCTGTGGATGCAGAATTTACACTGCTCTCTTTTGGACAGGAAACTTCTTTTCTTGTTGACAGGCTAGAGAATAGAGTGGGTGTTAAGGGGAATAATTCTCATATCTCATGTCAAAAAGTTCCTTCGGTTTTTCATGACTTACCTAAATCAAAAAGTCAAAAATGTATTTGAAATAGTGATTCATTGCTGCTCATGATAAACATCTGTAATGACACATAAGGCTAAGTTATTAATTTTCATTACTTTGTTGTTCAGCTTTAATTAAAAGGCTTGAAAAAAGACCTGTAGAAAGGTAACCCAATCCTCCCTCCTGTTTTAGGTAGGATCACACCTAAGCCCTACACTGAACATACTGGCTTTTCTGGATAATGTTAATCCATGTTTCTGAATCCACTAATTGAATCCGCTAATTTATAAAATGCTTTTCCTATAAGACATTAGACATTTGATTAATTTTTCATGTGTGTGTGTGTGTGTGTGTGTGTGTGTTTTTAATGATGGCTAAACACTGCTGTTTCTCCAACAGGGTAAAAAAGAACTCCAGGTGTCTCTTTTTCAAACACTGGTGCTGCTAATGTTTAATGAGGGAGAGGAGTTCAGTTTAGAAGAGATCAAGCAGGCTACCGGAATAGGTTTGTGTTGAATCAGTTAATTAGCAAGCATTATTCAGTGTCCACTATGATGTACACACCACTAAGAGCTCTGGGGGCATACAAAGGAATAATCCCTTTCCTCAGCACTCATAATGTAACCACTGGGAAAGGGGGAAATGACACTTGAAATAATTTCACAGTCATTAAGTACCAATCTGTGGTGCTGACTAGGAGTGTGTTAGGAATTCAGCAAAGCAAGAGGTTGTTGTGGACTGGCACCATTGAGAAAGCCTTCGTGAAAAGGGCGGGACTTGAGTTATGGAGAAGGCATATGTTGCAAGGGGAAATATTGTGAGAAAAGACCTTGAGGTAGGAATGAGCACAGTGTGGGCAGGAATCATGAAGAGTAACTACTGCAGCATAAAACAGGGAGATAATAAGATAGATAAGATGGGTAGAGCCCGATCATGGCAAGCCTTACAAATCTAGCAAATGAAACCTACCTTGTAGGGTCTCAAGCATGTAATATAATGGAAATGACTTATTTGGACAAATTACCTGGAATAGGTAATTAGGTAAATAGACAATAGGGCAGCTTAGAGAATGAAGAGGTTCCTAGTGGGGTATTCGGGGATAAAGTGATATAGGGCTTAGACTAAAATGAGGGCAGCGAGAATGGAGAAGGAGCATCTCTAAGGAAGCAACAACTTGCTAAGTATTTGGAGGATGAAGGAAAAGGAAGATTTAAAGATGATTCCAGGGTTTCTCACCTTAGTAGGTTGGTAGCTTCACGACTAACAGTTGGAAAGAGGACATCGTTTTATGGGGAAGATAATGAATAAAACTTTGAACATACTGGAGTGATGATAATAAAACAACCAAATAAATGAAGGTGTCCTTTAAATGTGAGAGTGGCAAGAAATGAGATGTCATTTCTGAAGATTTGGTAGTTATCCACATGGAATGATGATTGAAGCCGTTAAAGGATTACCGGTTTAAAAAAAAAAAACCTGTTAGAACAAAGAGGATTGCCGGAGAGGGGGGTCGAGCGGGCACAGTTTTAATAGCAGGATGGGGTTGAAGCTAGATTGAGGTTGAATGGTTGAATGTAGCTGTTCTTGTTGATGAGCTAGTAACAACTAAGCCACTGTATCTTCTTCAGAGGATGGAGAGTTAAGGAGAACACTGCAGTCTTTGGCCTGTGGCAAGGCTAGAGTTCTGGCAAAAAATCCAAAGGGCAAAGATATCGAAGATGGTGACAAGTTCATTTGTAATGATGATTTCAAACACAAACTATTCAGGATAAAGATCAATCAAATCCAGATGAAAGAAACGGTATATCTTTTGCATTCTCCTTGTCCTAATACACTGGAAATATGTGTTCATAATAAAATTTATAAAGAAGATTTTATGCCTACCTAGAATACTACCACTAATATTATTTTCCGTGCCTATATCTAGCTCATTGTATTTCAGTATTTGATTTCACATTTTTGTGGGGGAGTTGAACATAGTTGGGCTCGATACTCAATAGTTTTATATCCTGCTTTTTTTTGTTTAACATTAAATGTTTAGACTTTTTCCATGCCATTAACTATCTTGATAAAATGGCAGATGACCACACAATATTATTTTGCATGGCTATTATAATTTATTCAACCATTGTCCATTATTGGACAATTAAATTCATAACTTTTTAGTATTATAAATAGAACTGCAAGAAATCTTTGTACCTAAATCTTGATCTCTCTGAGCCTTTCCTTATGATAAATTCATGGAAGTAGACCTTTTGGGTCAAAAGATATGAACATTTTAAGAGTCTTAATACATTATGCCATACTGTGTTCCAGAAAGGCTGAACCAGTTTACATTTTGTCTAGCAGCATGACTTGCGGGTCCTAACAGTGTCCTCTCCAGCACTAAAGATATTTTCTTTTTAAAATCTTTGCCAACTTTCTTGATGAAAAATCTGAATGACTTAGTATTTCTTTGATTAACAGTGAATATTTTGTTGGTTTTTGCCTTTTGAATTTGTCAGAGACTTTTATTAAGAAAATCAAGAACTGCAGCATTTCTTGAAACCAGTTGGTTTCAGTTCCAGTAGACTTAATGTAGGGCTTGAGAAAAGTTTTAATGTGGGACAGAAGTCAGTATCTCAGACAAGTCCTGTCTTGTTCACATTCACATCAAAGGCATGATATTCCCTCAGAAGATTACTGTATCTTTTTAAAACATTTATGCTGTAACAGAAAAAACTGATGGCAAAAAGCCCAAATTATTCTGATTTAGGTGCTGAAGATGAATATTTTTGCTTATGCATTAAAATTGGTAAACTGACTTCTAAACATCTAAATTTCTGTTAGTCTTGAATGAATATAAGCACTAACTACATTTCTGATATACATATTAACAATTTTTTTAAAGTAGCTCTTCTATTTATTTTTTTTATTATTGGGGTGACATTGGTCATTAAAATAAAATAGGTTTCACGTGTATAATTCAATAATATGTCATATACAAAAAATATTTTTAAAAAAAGTTTGATTCTCTTAGCTAGTTAGTACCATACTTTGAATCAGAGATCAGAGTCAGTTATTTTTAGAGATAAGCTAATGTCATACAGAAATCTAGTCAATAACCCCTTGTGACATATTTAGAAGATTTCAGGAACAGAGTAAAAAGAAAATGATAAATTCAGCATCAGCTAGTCTCTATTTCTAGAAAAGCAACTCTTTTCTATTAACTAATATTGGCATTACCGCATAGGTACTGGGCAATATAAATTAGGACAGAAAGGAATTACGTTAGTAGGTTTTTTTTTCTGTCATTTTCTGTATGTTTACGGTTCCTTTAGATAATTCAGCATATTTTAAGCATTAACAATGTGTCATGTCACTAAAATGTACAATTTATGTAAGTAATCAAGTTCCATGTCAGGTACAGTTCCTAAGTTTAAAACTTTTTTGTTAGGTTGAGGAACAAGCAAGCACTACAGAAAGAGTATTTCAAGACAGGCAGTATCAAATTGATGCTGCAATTGTTCGAATTATGAAGATGAGAAAGACACTTAGCCACAATCTCCTTGTTTCAGAAGTATACAACCAGTTGAAATTTCCAGTAAAGGTAGGTACTTTTGTATTTTTACATTGAGCTTGTTATTTGTAAAAGGGGATGAATACATTAGATTTTTAAACACAAATCTTAACAGAGTAAAGCCTCAGGATAATTTGGAGGAACAGTTTTAATTTCTCAAGTTCATATATATGATTCTAAAAGAACCTTTATTGACATATGTGGGCAGCTGTGACAAAAGGGGGAAAACAATTTTACAAAGCTCTTGTACCTGAAAGTTTAGCTGCTAAATGAGTCTTTGAAAATTTCAAGTTCAGACACTGTATTTTTTGAGCTTGTTTGTTTTTTTTTTTCTCAAAATACCTTGATATTTGACAGATTTGGTTATTTTAAATTAAATCTTTTGTTTAGTTAGCTTATATAGGTGCCCATTAGAAACACTATACAGATAATTAGCCATCATTATCCATCTTTTTGAAAAGTTTAGTGATAGTTCTGGCAAACTGAAATTGATTATTAAATGGACATTCCAGTGTAAATGCCAGATAATAAAGAGGCATAGACAGTGTGATGGTGTACTGCACCATTTTTCAAGTGTTAGAAGATTCCCAAACCCTCGGATAAATACTTGATAGAGTTTCACTAGACTCTTGGCTTTTGGGGTTCTCATGATCTTTGAGCTTGTTGTTGTTGTTGTTTTTAAATGGGGATGGTAATAGTATTTTCCATAAAGGATTATTGTGAGGCTTAAATGAGAAAATAAATATAAAAAACTTAGCACTGGGCCTGGCACATAATAAGTGCTCGTTAGCTGTTATTGCTAATAATAAGGTAGGTTTTTTTTCTTTGCCAAACTTAATATTGCCTCATTACCACATGCTCACTGTCATGCTCTGCCTAATAACCATTTCACCTCCAGCCAGAAAGATCCCTGATGCTAGAGAAGTTAAGAGGGTCACTATAATAAATATCATGCTGATATTCTAGGGCTTTTATCATAATTAAGAGAAAGCCATTTTGATTGTCAAACCTTGGAATTACTGGGTGATATGATGGCTGAAATTTTGGCTGCCCCATCAGAATACTCTCCCTGACTGTTGATCAAGTGGCCATTTTACACAATTTGAAAAACACTATTAGCAAGCAAGATTATATTCTTTTTATTGGCTAAATGCAAAAGGCAGTGGGATTTTGTCATTCAAGAGCTAATAATAAAGTCATGAGAACAAGCTTGTCAGCTTTCACGTTGATTTTTTAACAACAAGTAGGATTCAAAAATTAAAATCATTTATAGTAGGTAACAGTTAAATCTTACATTAATCGTGGAATATGAATATCTGAATTTTTAGATGATACCTCACTTATCGAACCATGTGTTGCAGTGTCCTTATAAATAGTGATTTCTGCAGTGCATTTTTTATCTTCCCAAACTATCTTGGCAAAATTAAATATTAGCATTCTGTCTCCCTAAACTTAAAGTGTGTTCCTCATGTGAAGTTATGAGTTAGTCTTTTATATGTGTGCAGAGAATAGGTTCTTAGAAAACCTCGTTAAACTAGAAAAGTATTAGTATAACAATATGACAAGGTGTGACAGCATATGTATAGTATAAAAACATTTCTTAACCTAGTTTTTTTCATTATACTTTTTCTTTAAAAATTATGAATATTTAAAAAAATTAAAAAATTAAAAATTAAGGAATTTAAATACATTAAATCAGTGAGCCAAAACTGCTCTTTTTTTAATGGGATGTTGGTAAATGGGCTTGAGCCAATGAATATGAGCTTTTGGATTGAAAATTTGCCTTCTCTTATAGCCTGCTGATCTTAAGAAGAGAATAGAATCTTTAATTGACCGGGACTACATGGAAAGAGATAAAGAAAACCCAAACCAGTACAACTATATTGCATAAATTTTGGCCTTGGAGCATTTTGTGTCTTCATGCTGTAGCCAGTGGATAAACTAACCTGCCGATCCTATATTATTGACTTCTTTTATACTACCGATGAACAAATGAAGCAATGTAATGGAAATAGTTGAGTGGAGTGGACTTTTTCGGTGGTTAACATGCCCATTAAAAGAGTAATGCTTACCTTTAAGAAGAATGTTGTTGAACTCTTTGCATGTTATTTAGTATGATGTGCAGAAAGCTCTTAAGAAAGTACCTGGTCTTCATGATTCTTCTTTGGAACTGGGGAAGAGGTCCCTATGGTTATTAAAAAAGGGGGTTCTTATACACCATTAATTATGAAGCAAAGGTTTATTTGCTTAAAATGTCATTTAAATACTTAAACTGCATGGAAACTTTATTTACTGTACAGAGTTCTGGATGTATTTCAAATAGAAAACCACCCTGGACTTGGTTGTTCACCTGTTTTGCGATTTCCCTTGAAAAGAAAATACGTTGTCATAGCTATTGATCTACTAAATAATGTTCTGTTACACTGAAAGGATGTTTTGAAAAAAAAAATATTTGGAAACAAGTTTTCAAGTAGAGGGACAGTTACTTATGTAATCTCTTGTATATATCCATCCTCAAATGTTCCATTTATGGCTATGGGAGGTGTATGTATGGCTTAGCCCCGAGTTTACTGTGCTAACAGGTACTTATAAAAAAGCTGAAATAGAAAAATTGCTGATCATTTGTCCTAGAAGAACACAGTAGGAGAAAAATCCAACTCTTTTTTCCATATTAAAAATGAATACAATATGAACATCGCAAAAGAGACCAAAACCCACATATTTTGTAAATTTTTACATGAGTGAAAATTCATCAGCTAGTGTTCAATTTCCTTTAAACTTTAATGTTGTTTGGACAGTTTCGTCTTTAACTTGGACCAATTATAGATTGTTACAAGCTTTTAGAATTTAGCATTCCTATTTTCTCTACCAGTGTTTTTTTGGAAGCACCCCAACTATTGGTAAATAAGCCTTTCCTATCTTTATTCTAATTTCCTAAAGCCCTAGATGTGAAGGTCCTCCCTCATTTTCTCTACACAACTCCTAGTTGGGAATTTCAAATTTTATATCATGATGATCTTATTCCTTTCAAAATTGCTTGAATGTAAGAGTTCTCATAGCTTCAGGACACCTACTTTTCAGGGGAATGTCCAATATTCTGTGTAGGAACAATTCTGTGTAGGAACAATTCAATGTAGGATTGTTCGGACATAGAAAATAGCAAAAGTATTGTTCTTCAAATGGATAATGTGAGTAAAAAGCATCTCTTTACCACCAATGGTTTTCTTGTTTATGTGGGCTTTTTTGTTTGTTTGTTTTGGAGTATATTTTTTCTTCCTTGTTTGTTTATCTTTGAAGCTTTGAAGGAAATTGATCTTGGAGGAGAAGCAGAAAATTTTGTTTAGATTTTTTAAATCAGAACTGCTTTGATGCTTTTTGTAGCAGTATATTTTCTTGACTATTTGGGACCATTAGGAAGAATACCTAGGTCCTAGCTGGTCAACTGAGGAGATTTGGCTCTTGTGTCTGCTATTGGTTGTTTTCTTGAGTTCTCAAAGACCTGTTAACAGCTATTTCAACAAAATTGCCTGTTCCTCTCTAATTTTGTCAATGTGTACACTGTTAAGTATATGCAGTGTGTCAAATGCCTTCCTAATTTCTTTTTGAGCAGCCATTACCTATCCTCTGTTATTCCTTACATGAGCTCATCTGACAAGGAAATGCAACTGTTTTGTTTGCCCTTTCTCCATACTGGGGACCATCTATATCAGTGTTCTAAACTCATCCCTAATGGTCTCTGAGACATAGAAACTGTTTCCACAAGACTTGATAGTTACTCTTAAGGAATCCTTAGGTAGAATTGGTCCTGTTAGGAGGAGACTCTTGGTGTCACTCTTGTTATCTTGAAAGCTGGTCCCTTTCCTGAGGCTCTTAATTTTTTTGAAAACTTGATGAGTGTCAGGTGAAAAATTGGCAAGACTGTTAAAAAAACAGGTTGAAGGGAGCTGTTTAAAAAATTGAAAAGTAATTGCAAACAACATTGGATAATTGTGACTTTTCAGTTGTTCTGTATCAGTTGAATTTTTGTGCTCTTTTCCCTGTGTATGTGGTGGTTCTATTTTTCTCCAATAAAACTTTTATTTAAAAAAAGTTTCTAGAGAAGACCTTTAAAATTCAAATGTTATAAAAGTTATAAAACCGTAGACCATAAAATCTTATTTGTAATGATTTATTTTACTGGATTCGCATTTGTCAATTTTGTTATTTTTTTAAAATGCTCGTTTATTTTTGTAGTGGTTTAGTGATAATGCTATAGGAATGTGGAAGAAGGAGAGTATGGTAAGGTATGAGTAAAATTCCCAGGAATCCTCAAGGTGGATATTTATTCTTTTAATGTCATTTTAGATCAAGTACAAGTATAAACATTGTTTCATTCAAATCCTCAAAGTCAAATAGTTGCATAAAGTCACTATGAAAACTGATCTAGATTTACGTTGAGGAGAAAATAAAAGATTAAGTACTTTTGTTTTATGGCTCTTGATCTCCCTTTTTGGCTCCTGATCTGTGTACAGTTCAGAGAATCATTTTATTCTATTTAGGCATCTATATCTCAAGATTTCAGAAGTTTGTTTTTTTAAATTTTAGCACCATAAGTTTTTTTACGGTAACTGTTTTGTTTGTTTCAAAAGATCATTCTGTTTATTGCTCTGAATGAAAGGAGTGTTATAAACATGTTTCTTTCATCTACGTAAAATTCCCCCCAAAAGTTGCTTATTAAAAAAAATAAGGATTGCTAATGGAATTTGCGTAATTATGCTTTATATGATCCATGCTGATGCTTCATTAATCAAGCTTTTCAGTTCCTACAAAGAAAGTTTGCTTCGCATGTGAATAATGAACAGATTCATTCACCTGGAAGCACTTGGTTCAAATTTAATACTTTGTTCAAGTACTTACATTTTTCCTTGCTATTAAAAAGGTTATTTCTTTTTTGAACAGATATATAATTTACTTTATTTTTAACAGTCCTTAGAACTTATATCTAGCATAGTAAAAAATTAAATCTAACCTTTCTTTCGCAGACCTTTTTGATGTAGAATATAAGAGTGCTGCAGAGAAGAGACACATTAGAACTTAATAGTTTCGCAAACTATTAAACAGATCCTCCTTATATCCTCTAATTCTTCCAATAAAATCTTTAAACCCTTTAATTTAAAAAAAACGCTTATTGTAAAATACACATAATGTAAAATTTACCATTTTAACCATTTAAAAATGTACAATACAAATTCAGTGACAGTACATTCACCATTTTGTGCAATCATAACCATTCACAGAGATGCAGAACATTTTATCCCAAAAGGAAACTCTGTGCACATTAAGCAGTCACTCCTCATTACCTCTCTACTCCAGCCTCTGGAAAACACTAATCTGCTTTCTATCTCTATAGATTTGCCTAGTTTGGATATTTATATCAATGGAATCACAATATGTGACCTTTTGTGTCTGTTTTCTAAGCCTAACATGATGTTTTAAGTTTTTTCCATGACAGCATGTTTTAGTACTTCATTTAATTTTAGTGCTGAATAATGCTATGTATGTATACTTACATTTTGTTCATTCTGTCAATGGACATTTGGGTGGTTTCCACCTTTTTAGCAATTGGAAAAGAGAGCTGCTATGAAGATTTGTATAAAAAAATCTGTTCAATTCCCTCTTTTCAAGTCTTCAGGTTATATTCTCGGGAGTGGAATTGTTAGTTTATATGATAATTCCATGCTTCACTTATTGAGAAACCACACAAACATTTCCATGGTAGCTACACCATTTACATTCCCACCAGCAATATACAAGGGTTCCAATTTTTCAACACCCTCATCAACACTTGTTACTGTCTGTTTTTCCTATTATAGCTGTCCTATTGGGTGTGAAGTAGTTTTTGAATTATAATTCCTTAATGACTAACGATGTTGAGCATTTTTTCATGTATTTGAAGGCTATTTGTACATTTTCTTGGGGAAGCATCTATTCAAGTCCCTTGGCCACTTAACAATGATTTATTTGTTTTTATGTTGTTGAGTTGTAAGAGTTCTTTCTATGTTAGCGATACTAGACACTTATAATGGTTTGCTAATATTTCTCCATGGGTGTCTTTTCACTCACTTGAAAGTATCTTTTTCAATTTTATTTTTTAATATTAGTTGACTTGATAGTTGTCTTAATGCACAAAAGTTTTCATTTTTAATGTAACCCAGTTACCCTATTTTTTTTCTTTTGTTGCTTGTGCTTTTTGGTATCAATAACTACGAAACCATCATCAGTCTGGAACTCATGATGATTTCCTTCTGTATCTTCTTTGTAAGAGTTTTGTAGTTTTTATTCCTTACATTTAGGTCTTTAATCTCATTTGAGTTACTTTTTGTATGTGGCATCAAGTAAAGGGTCCAAATTTATGTATTTTGCATGCAGCTATCCAGTCTGTCCCAGCACTCTTTGTTTAAGAGACTTTTCTTTCCCCATTGATATGGTCTTGTTAGCCTTGTTGACAATCAGTTGACCATAGTTCCGAGTTTATTTCTGGACTCTAAAGTCTATGCCATTGATTTATATATTGATTGTTATGCCAGTACGGTATAAACTTTTGATTATTATTGATTTTTAGTAAGTTTTGAGATTGAAGAAAGTGTGAGCCTTCTTTTTCAAGATTGTTTTAAGCTACTCAGGTCCCTTCTATTACATTACGGATTTAAAAAAAGCCATTGGAAATTAATTGGGATTACATTAAATCTATAGATCACTTTGGGTATATTACCATCCTAACAATATTAAGTCTTCTAACCCATGAACACAAAATATCTTTCCATTTTTTAAAACCATTTGTCTTAGTCTTTAAAAAAATTTCCTTCAGTAATACTTTATGGTTTTCCCTATACAAGTCTTGGATGTCCCCTAGGTAAATGCATTCATTGTGTTCTTTCTGATGATATTGTAAATGGGATTTTCTAATTTACTTTTCACATTTTTCATTGCTAATTAACAACTTGTGTGTTGTTAATCTTGAACCCTGCAAGTTTGCTGCATTTGTTTACTAGCTCTAATATACTGAGGATTTTTTTACAATATCTTTTTTGTTTGTTTTTTCAATTAAGTTGGCAATACAATGTGATATTAGCTTCAGGTGTACAACATAGTGATGAGACATTTATATAACATGAAGTGATCACCCTGATAAATCTAGCACCCATCTGACACCATAAAGAGTTATTATAATATTATTGACTATGTTCCTTATGCTATATGTTACATTCTCATGACTATTTTGTAACTACCAATTTGTAACCCTTAATCCCCTCCCCACTTCACCCATCTCACCACCCTCCATCTAAATGTTCTCTGTATCTATGACCTTGTTTCTGTTGTTTGTTTATCCTGTTTTCTAGTTTCTACATAGGACATTTGTCTTTCTCTGTCTTGACTCCACTCAGCACAATACCCTCTAGAGTCCATCCATGTTGTTGCAGATAGTAAGATTTCATTTTTTATGGCTCAGAGTAACATTCCATTGTAAATATGTACCACTTCTTCATTCTGGGATAGACCCCCAGGTTACCTCCATCTCTTGGAGGTTGTGAATAATGCTGCAGTCAACATATGAATTCACATGTCCCTTCAAATTAGTGTTTTGGGTTTCTTCAGATAAATAACCAGAAGTGCAATTATTAGGTCCTTCTTTGTCTCTTGTTATAGCTTTCATTTTAGAGTCTATTTTGTCTGGTGTAAGTATTGCCACCCCAGGATTTTTTGTTTGTTTCTATTTTCATGAAATATCTTTTTCCATCCCCTCAGTTTATGTATTCGATCTGAAGTGAGTCTGTTGTAGGCAGCATATGTAAGGGTCTTGTTTTTTTATCCATTCAG
Source organism: Eonycteris spelaea (assembly GCA_003508835.1). NCBI lineage: Eukaryota > Metazoa > Chordata > Mammalia > Chiroptera > Pteropodidae > Eonycteris > Eonycteris spelaea. The sequence goes on from PUFA01000534.1 coordinate 103,624, forward strand.
TCGCTCTATCTTGTGATTGGAGCATTCAGTCTATTCACATTCCAAAGCAATTGGTTGATATGTAGTTTTTTTTGCCATTTTATTATTTATAATTTTGACTTTGTTTTCCTTAAAGAAGTTCCTCTAATGTTTCTTGTAATACTGCTTTGGTGATGATGAGATCCTTTACTTGTTCTTGTCTTGGAAATTCTTTATCTGTTCTTCAATTCTAAATGATAGCTTTGCTCGGTTGAATAATCTTGATTAGTCTTTGATTTTCATCACTTTAAATATTTCCTGTCAATCCCTCTGGCCTGTAAAGTTTCTGTTGAGAAATCAGACTGCCAGACTTATGGGAGTTCCCTTGTAGGTAATGAACTGCTTTTTTCTTGCTGCTTTTAAGATGCTCTCTTTGCCTTTAATATTTGGCATTTTAATGTTGGTTTTGTCTGGCATAGGTCTATTTGGGTTCATCTTGTTTGGGACATTCTGTGCTTCCTGGGCTTGTATGTCTATTTCCTTCATCAGGATAGGGAAAATTTTTCCATTCATTATTTTTCAAATAGGTTTTCAATTCCTTTCGCTCTGTCTACTTCTGGTACCTCTACAATGCAAATGTTGTACAATTGATGCTGTCTCAGAGGCCCCTTCTATTCTCATTTTCTGGATTTTTTTTTTCTTGTTGCTGTTCTGTTGGAATGTTTTCTGCTACCTTTATCTTCGAAATTGCTGATTCAATCCTCTTCATCTAATCTGTTGATTCCTGTAATGTGTTCTTCATTTTAATTATTGTATTCTTCATTTCTGACTCGTTTTTATGTTTTCTATCTACATTTTACAGTTTCTCTTTGTTGACATTTTCAGAGTTCCTCTACTGCCTCCCCTAAGTTCATTGCACCGTCTTTATAACCAGTGTTTTGAACTCTGCATCTGGTAGAATTGCTTGTCTCCATTTTGTTTAGTTCTTTTTCCTAGTGCTTTGTTTCTTTCATTTGGGACATTTTCTTGTCTCCCATGATCACTGCCTCCTGTGTTTGTTTCTGTATATTAATTAGGGCTACAGTTTTAGGAGAGTGGCCTTATGTAGTAGGTGTCCTGTGGGGCCCAGTGGCTCAGTCTTTACTGGTCACCTGAGCTTGGGTGCTCCGGGTGTGTGTTCTTGTATGGATTGTGTGTGCCCTCCTGTTGTAGTTGAGCCTTGGTTGCTGTTTGCACATCAATGGGAGAGATTGACCCATGCAGGCTGAATAGTTGTGAGGAGTGGATGGTGAGGGCTGACCCTTGGAAGCAAGATTCACTTTAGCAGGGCTCTGGGTGGCCTGCCCAGCCGCCCTTTGGGTGGGTCGTTTATAGAAGCAGCCCCAGGAGGTACTCTGGCTTGATCAGAAGCCAGCTACTGGCATGAGGTCACCACTACAGGAAAGTTCAGCCATAGCTGTGCTCTGCCAGGGGCCACCTGGTAGGAGTCCACCAAGCAGTCTGAACATGGCTGTCACCCATTCTGGACTTAGAGGTGCCTCGATACAAGGCTTGTTGCTGCTAGTGCCGGGCTTGGACTGCTCAGCAAGTCCTTTGAGTACACCAAAGTCAGATGCTGCTTCATTGGGTTTTGTGAACCTTTGAGAAATTTTAGGAAAGTCCACAATATGAGCCACGTCAGTCCATTTGAATGAAAAAAGCCACTGAAGGTGGCTTGGATGGCCCTGAAAGTTGGGTGGGGCAGGATCTCAGGGAATCATCAGGGTTGGGTGATCAGTTTTACATTGATAGAGACTCAGATATGGTGGCTGCCTGAATTTGCAGGCCAGGAAGGGGAGTGGGCCCAACAAAGAGAATGGATTTTTGGCCAGTACTTGTGTGGAGAAAGATGCACCTCCAGCCCCGCCTAAAGCCAGACAACCCAGTTCCTCTCTATATGTCCCTGGCTCTTTTCGAGCTGCTGTCTCAGTGCTAAAGCTCAGAGTGAGTGAGTCCATCAGCAAGTAAGTCTCCGTGGGCCCTTAAGAGGAATGTCTGGGACTTCAGCCACCCTTAATCTCACTCAGCTATAATCTCCACTGATTTTTCACAGCCATAAGTTGTGGGGATGTCTCTTCTTTGGCACTGGTACCCTGGGCTTGGGATCCTGATGTGTGGCTGGGACCCCTCACTCCTCTGGGGGAGCTGAGATACCCTTTTCAATTCTCACCTAGCACATACAGGTGTTGCAAACAGCCCATTTCACATCTCCGCCCCTCCTACAAGTCTCAAGGTGGCCTCTTCTGTGTGTCCCCAGTTGCAGGACTTCTGTTCGGCTATACTTCAGGAGACTCCCAGTGATGGTTGTCTGTAGTTTAGTTGTAATTTTGATGTGGTTGAGAGGAAAACACGCACAGCATTTACCTATTCCACCATCTTGACCAGAACTCTAATATATTGTGGATTTTTAAGGATTTTCTATATATATAGCATCTTTTGTCGACAGAATAAAAATAGTTTTCCTTCTTCTTTCCAATACAGGTGTGTTTTATTTATTTTTCTTGTTTAAATTCTCTGACTGGGGCTTCCAATCCAATGTTGAATATAAAGTGGGTAAAGCAGGTGTTCTTGTCTTGTTCCTCTTCTAGGGGGGAAAGCTTCAGTTTTATGCCATTGAGTATGATATTAGCTATGGGTATTTCATACATGCCCTTTATCATGTTGAGGAATGTAAATATACAATACTATGAATAGAAAACTTTATAGTTTTTTAAGTGTTTTCTATCATTAAAGAATGTTGCATTTTGTCAAATGCCTTTTCTGCATCAATTCAGATGGACTTGCAGTTTGTTTGTTTGTTTGTTTTTGGTTCTATTAAATTGGTATACAATAGTTTCCTCCTCCTTATCTGCGGTTTTGTTTTCCATGGTTTTAGTTACCAGAGTCACCCATGGTTTGAAAATGTTAAATGGAAAATTCCAGAAATAAACAACTCATAAGTTTTTAAATTATGTGCCTTTCTGAGTAGCATTTTGAAATCTTGCACTATCCTGCTCCCTCCCCGCATAGGACATGAGTCATTCCTTTGTCCAGTATATCCACACTGTGTACGCTACCCACCTGTCATTCACTTAGTAGCAATCAAGGTTATGAGATCCATTATCATGGTATTGCATGATATTGTGTTCAAGTTGCCCTTATTTTATTTAATAATGGCCCCAAAGTACAAGAGTAGTGATTCTGGCAATTCAGATATGCCAAAGAGAATTCAGAAAATCCTTTAAGTTAAAAGGTATGTTTGTATAGGGAAAAAATCATGTATAGGGTTCAGTATTATCCAATTTCAGTCATCCACTGGGGGGTCTTGGAACATATCCCCCAGGGATAAGGGGGAAGTACTGTATTACATTAATTGGTTTTTTGTATGTTGAACCACCCTTGGCAATACTAACATAAATCCCACATGATCATGGTGTAATAATCCTTTTTGATTTATTGCTTGATTTATTTGCTAGTATTTTGTTGAGGATTGTTAACATCTATTTCATAACTGAGATTGGTCTATAGTTTTCTTTTGGTGTCTTTGGCTTTGCTATCAGGGTAACATTTCCCTTATAGACTGAGACAAAGTGTTTCTTTTCTATTTTTTGGAAGACTTTGAGAAGGATTCATGTTAATTCTTTTCTCAAAATATTTAATAGAATTTTACCAGTGGAGCCATCTAGTTCTAGGCTTTATGGGGAAGTTTATGATTTTTGATCCAATCTCTTCAGTTTGGATTTTAAATTTGTTTTTTTTTCTCCCAGCTTTACTGAAATATAAATTAGATAATTAGTTGCTTGGATTTACATTATACAATTCAATGAGTTTTTTTTAAATTATAGTTGGCATACAATAATATATTAGCTTCAGTTATGCAGCATAGTGATTAGAGAGATCTCTATAACTCATAAAATGATCACCCCACTAAATCTAGTACTCCTCTTCCCCCTACATATTTATTACATTATTAACTATTTTCCTTTTGCTATACTTTATATCTCCATGTCTTTTTGTAACTATCCATTTGTACTTCTTAATCCCTTTGCCCTTTTTTGCCATACCCTCCAACCCCCTCCTATCTAGTAGCCCTCAAAATATTCTCTGTATCTATGAGTTTTTTCTGTTTTTTTTGTTGTTTTTTTGTTCTTTAGATTACACATTTATGTGAAATCATGCATATTTGTCTTTATCTGACACATTTCATTCAGCACAATACCCTCTAGGTCCATCAAAGCAATATCTTTTCCATCCCCTTCCTTTTAGTCTGTGTGTGTCTTTTAATCTGAAGTGAGTCTCTTGTAGGCAGCATATGTAGGGGTCTTGTTTTCTTATCCATTCAGCCCTTCTATCTTTTGGTTGGAGCATTTAATTCTTTTCCATTTGAGGTACTTTTGATAAAATGTAGTTGTTACCATTCTTTATTCCTGTTTTGATACATGTTTTTTTCTTCTTAAAGAAGTCCTTCCAACATTTCCTGTAATACTGGCTTGGTGATGATAAATTCCTTTAGCTTATTTTATCTGAGAAGCTCTATCTGTCCTTTGACTCTAAATGATAGCTTTGCTGGGTAAATAATTAATGGTTGTAGATCCTGGGTTTTCATCATGTTGAATATATTTCTGCCAAGCCCTTCGGTCCTGCTTAGTTTCTTTCGAGAAATAGGCTGCCAGTCTTATGGGTGTTCCCTTGTAGGTAACTAACTGCTTTCTGTTGCTCCTTTAAGATTCTCTCTTCGTATTTAACTTTTGGTATTTTAATTATGATGTGTCTTGGTGTGGACCTCTTTGGGTTCATTTTTTTGGGGGACTTTCTGAGCTTCCTTCTGTTTTATGTCTATTTCCTTCACTAGGTTAGGGAAGTTTTCTATCATTGTTTCTTCAAATAGCTCTTTAACTCCTTGTTCCTCTTCAGGTACCACGACGATGATCCAGATATATTTTACATTTGATTTTGTCTCATAGGCTTCTTAAATTATTATTATTTCTTGGCTTCTGTTTTCTTGCTGTTCTGATTGGGTGTCCTTGGCTTCCCCATCCTCTGTGTTGGTGGTTGAATCCTCTTATTCATTCACTCTGTTGATTCCTTCTAATATATACTCTTCATCTCAGATAATGTGTTTATTTATTACTGGTTCCCTTTTATAATTTCCATTTCCATTTTTTAATCGCTTTGTAAAAGTCCTCATTCAGTTCATCTACACTTCCCCTAAGTCCATTGAGCATTTTTATAACCAGTGTTTTCAACTCTGCATCTGTTAGATTACTTGACTCCATTATTCCTGGATTCTGTGCTGTTCTCTCATATGGTTTCTGCTTCTTTGTCTTCCCATTTTGGCTCCTTTTCCATATCTGTTTCTGTGTACTAAACAAAGCTCCTAAGTCTCCCAGTCTTATTAGCATGGCTTTGTGTAGTAGGTGTCCAGTGGCACAGTCCTGAGAGATGTTCAGCTGCAGGCCAAGTTTAGCCCCAACCTGTGCCCCTCTGAGGCCACCTGTTAAGATTCAGCAAGCAATTCACAGACGCTGTTCTTATAGTTGCCTCAAGAGGTCACACCAGAAACCGAGACCAGCTGCCTCCAGTGTGGGTCTTGGATTGGCTCAGTAAAGAGCACCAGACTCACCAAAGATACAACTAGGTGTGGCTTGGGTAGAGCCACGAGTTGGGGGTGGTGGAGTTTTAGGGAGTCCTGGGCAGAGTGACCTCTGTTATCCAGTACTATGACATCTCAGTTATGGTGGCACTGCATCCACACACTGGGAGGAAAGGCTCAACAGAGGAACAATAGATACCACCAGCACTTCTGCCTGGGAGAAAGCCTCACTTCTGGCCCTTGCTCCAGCAATTCAGTGTCATCCTCTAAGTCCCTGGTGCCCCTTGAGCAGCTGACATGACACTGGTGCTCAGAGAAGAAAATACATCACTGCGAAAATCTGATTGTGGACCTGGCTCCTTTAAGAGGCATCTGCAGCTACCATAGCCTCTGTTCCCTTCAGCCGCTCGGACCAGGCAGTCTATCAGCTTCATCCCCTCCTACCTCCAACTGTTGCAGGGTGATTTCTCCTTTCTTTCCCTAGTCGTAGGGCTTCTGTACATCTAGATCCCAGTTGATTCTGCTTGCTGTTTATTACTCCATTTCCATCCCAACTTTGATGTGGTCACAAGAGGATGAACCAAGCCTCTGTCATCTGTGCCATTTTTTAGGTTTCTTATCTCTATTGCTTCTTGAATAAGTTTCAGTATTTTGTTTTCTAGGAATTTGTCAATATCATGTTGGTTATCTAATTTCTTGGTGTACAGTTATTCATAGCCTTTATGATCCTTTTTCATTTCTTTAAAGTTGATAGGAATGTCTGCTTTCATTTCTGATTTTAGTAATTTGAGCCTACTCTCCTTCTTAGTCTCGCTAAAGGTTTCTCAATTTTGTTGATCTTTTCAAAAACCAACTTTCGATTTTTTTTTGTTTTTGTTTTCTGGTCCTCTATTTTATTTATTTACACTCCAATCTTTATTATTTACTTTTCTTTGCTTTGTTGTTGTTGTTGTTCCTTAAGCTGTAAAGTTACCTTATTGATTTAAAAACTTTCTTTTTAGGGAGGCATTTACAGCTTTGAATTTCCCTCTGGGCACTGCTTTTGCTGCATCCCATATGTTTTGATATGTTGTTTTCATTTTTATTCATCTCAAAATATTTTCTAATTTCCTTTTTTCTTCAATTTATGGGTTAAGAGTGTTTAATTTCCACATATTATGAAATTTTCCAATTTTTTTTCTCTTACTGATTTGTAATTTTGTCGTGGTCAAAGAAGATTGTGTGATTTTACTCTTTTTTAAAAATTTAATGAAACTTGTTTTGTGGCCTAACATTTGATTTATCCTGGAGAATGTTTAATGAAGACTTAAGAATAACATGTATTCTGCTCTTTTGGGTGCAGTGTGCTGCACATGTTGGCTTAGTCAAATAGGTTTATGGTACTAAGTTTTCTATTTCCTTATTAATCTCTGTCTTCTTCTTCTATCCATTATTGGAAAGTGGAGCATTGAATTCTCCAACTATTATTGTAGAACTATTTCTCCCTTGAATTCTGTCAATTTTTACTTTATATATTTTTGAGATTCTGTCAGAATATATATGTCTATAATTGTTTTATCTTCTGGATGGATTGACTTCTTAATATATATTGTTTTTTGTCTATTGTAATAATGCAACTTTTTTACGTAAAAGTCTATTTTTGTCAGACATTAGTAGAACTACCCTAGCTCTCTTTTGGGTACTATTTGAATGCAATATCTTTTTTTCCGTTTTTCCTCTTTTGATCTATATTATGTCTTTGGATCGAAAGTGAGTCTCTGATAGACAGCGTATAGTTAATGTTTTTTTATTTCCATTCTTTCAACTTTTGCCTTTCTAAATTAGAGAGTTTAATACACTTACACTTAACATAAATACCGTTAAAGAGAACTGACATTTTGCTCTTTATTTGCTACATGTCATATCTTTTCTGTTTTTCAATACCCTTATTACTGCCTTCTTTGTATTTGATTTTTGTAGAATACCATTTTGATTCCCTTCTCATTTCTTTTTGTGTATTTTTAGTTATTTTCTTAGTGGTTACCCTGGAGATTGCAGTTGCTATCGTAAATTTACAACAGACTTGCACAAATTAATACCATTTTAGCTTCAGTAATATACAAAAACTCTGCTCCTATACACCTCCACCCCTTTTCCTTTATGTAGTTATTGTCACAAATTACTTTGTTATACATTGTGTGTCCATTAACATAGAGGTAAAATCTTCTTCATGTTTCTTAATCAGTCTTAAGTAGTAATGAGGCATTAAGTTGAAAACAATATAAATATCAGAGTGAGTTTTTAGGTATTCAACTGGTTTTTCCTGATTAAGTTCCGGCTGTGCATAAAAGCATTTTCTTCTGATTAATTACTAGATGTCAGAAGTTATTTTTAATAACATTTTTGCAGACAATTAAGAAAATTTTTATTAAGTACAAAGATAGCAATTCCATTGTTTGTTGATTTATTTAAATCATTGGTATGTTTATATGTTGTGAAAATACCTTTAAAATAATTAGTCATCTCAAAATTCTTCACAATGGTTAACATAACTAACAAGGACAGTATGGAATTCATTAAAATTTTAAAGACAACACAAAAACAAAGGCAAATTTTCTTAGAATCAGATCTATATGATGAATGAGGCTTCTGTCTTAAGACACTAGCTGCAATAGTCTGTAGAGTTAGCATATTTCAAAGATTTGTTTCTAATTCATCTTTGAATTAAGGAGCTCTGATTATGAGGCAGAAAAACACTGCATATTTTTTCCTTTTATCTAACTTTTAAAAATATTAAATTCTTAATATACTTTATAATTTATAAAATGTTTAAGATTATCAAGTGTCTTGCTTAACATGGTTTTGCATTTGGTTATTCTAAGAGGAAATTAGATATAACTAGGTCAGATATTTTAACCAAAGACAAGAGTAGCATGAAAGCCTCAAGACTCTTTAGTGCATGGATCCTGTATTCGCCTTCTCAACCTACTCTTACTTAGGCAGTAATAAACGGGTCATTTCCTTCACAATTGAAGTAGACTAGAAAAGTTGATTGTTCTGGACCAGTATATACAATTCCTACATAGAATTGATCATTAGGTTTTATCATCCAAGAATGTGTATATTGGGGCAATTGGGTTTTTTATAATACCAGAAACATTCTATTCATTTAATTTTTAATTTATTGATGCAGAGCAGACCATTCAAATGTGTTTTTTTATGATACCAGGCAAAATGGCTTAGAGTATAGAGCAGGGTTCCCCAACCCTTGGCCTGTGTACTGGTACCATTCCGTGGCCAGTTAGGCACTGGGCCACATGGCAGGAAGTGAGCAGCAGTCAAGGGAGTGAAGCTTCATCTGTATTTGCAGCTGCTCCCCAGCGCTAGCATCACTGCCTCAGTTTCACCTCAGATCATCAGGCATTAGATTCTCATAGGAGCACTGGTCCCTGATGCCAAAAGGTTTGGAGACCGCTGGTATAGAGGCTTTGTACATCTCTTGCGATGACACCAGAATTGTGACAAAACCATGGAGCAAACATCAAGCAGAGTCACCTGATGTCTGGGTGAACAGAGGTACTACAACTAGGGAGAGAAATAAGAAATCACCCTGCAATGGTAGGAGGTGGAAGAGACACAAGGCTGCCCATTCCTATGTGGGGTGAGCGATACAGAGGCAATGGCAGTTGCAGCCAATAGGTGCAGACATTCTTCTTAAAGGGGCCACGACTGCAACTGGATTTTCAGGGTGATGGACTCACTCATTTTGAGCTCTAGTGCTGGGTCAGCTGCTCAGGGCCACCAGGAACATACAGAAAGGCCACTTGTTGTCCGGCTTTGGAGCGAGGGCTGGAGGCACAGCTTTCACTCAGGCACTCAGACAGAAGTGCTGGTTGTATCCATTGTTCCTCTGTTGAGCCCTCCATACTCCCAGCATGTGGAAGCAGGTGCTGCTGTAGACAAGATATCATCAAACTGTAATAACAGAGATCAGTCCACCCAGAGGATTCCCTGAAACCCTGCTTTTCCCAACTTGTGGCCCCATCTAAGCCACATCCTGTGGTATACTTGGCATGTCCTGTGACCCTTACTGAGGACCCCAAGCCCACACTGGACGCATCTGGCCTCAGTTTCTGGCATGGCTGCTTGAGGCACCTATAGCACAACAAGAGACTCACTTCAGATTAAAGGCACACACAGACTAAAAGTAAAGGGATGGAAAAAGATGTTGCATGATGAACCTAGTGCTATTGTGCTGAATGGAGTAAGTCAGATAGAGAGCAAATGCTGTATGATTTTATGTACATGTGGAATCTAAAGAACAAAATCAGCAATAACAAAAAATGGAAACAAACTCATAGATACCGAAAATATTTTGAGGGTTACTAGATGGGAGTGTGTTTGGGGTTTTGGTTAAAAAGGGCAAAGGGATTAAGAAGTACCAAAGGATAGTTACAAAATAAACATGGAGATATATAGCATAAGGAATATAGTCAATAATATTGTAATAAATATGTAAGGGACAAAGTGGTACTAGATGTAGTGGGGTGATCACTTTGTGAGTTATATAGATCTCTAATCACTATGCTGTACAACTAAAAGTAGTATATTATTGTATGCCAACTATAATTGAAAAAAATCTCATTGAATTGTACACTGTAAATGAGCAATGAATTATGTGTTATATTTCAATACAGCTATAAAAAAAATGTGCTTTTATATGAAAGGAGTGGGATGCAAGAAGCAATTGTGACCAAAGTAATTATTGAAACTTTCATATATCTAAATAAGCATTGACTAAACCTTATTAGTCATTTTTAGATTAATTTTGTTGGAAAAAGGTAAAAATAAGATTGACGCTTAAATGCTAAATAAGCTAATATGGAAGATGAAAGGAGATTTTGGCATTTAAATGTATTTAAACTATTTTGTGCTGAAGGAGGATAAATATACTATCTGTGGACTGTTAACTATGCATATTAACAATGCATTTGTATACCTACAATTACCTCTTCTAATTTACCCAAGAGGAACAAAAACTTATGTTCACACAAAAGACTTTATGTAAATGTTTATAGTATTTTTACTTATAATTGCCAAAAACTTGAAACAATCAAAATGTTCTTCAACTGGTGAATTGATAAACAGTGGTACATCTATGAAATGGAATATTACTACTTGGCAATATAAAGGAATAAACTATTGGTACAATTGACATCATGAATAAATCTCCAATGCATTATGCTAAGTGAAAGAAGCCAGAATCAAAAGCCTGTATATAGTATAATTCCATTTATATTACATTTTGCAAAAGTCAAAATCAGGAGCGGAAAATAGACCAATGATTAGCATGGGTTGGCATGGGGGAGGGGCTGACTACAGAAGGAATTTGAGGGACTGATGGAACTATTCTGTGTCTTAATTTTGGTGGTTACACTATGCATTTGACAAAACTTGCAAGCATATACCAAAAATTAATTTTGCCATATATAAACTTTTAAAAAATTAATATTTTAGGGGAGGCCCTAAAAAATAGAAATAGGATATATAACAGCCATCCAGTGGTGGAGTTGGAATCTGATCAATAGAATCGAGTCAGAGAAAGGGTGAGGAAAAGAAGCTTAGAAAAAGCAAAGTTAATACAAAGCACAAAATAATACAGTGGAGATAGTTCCAATATTACTAACCAAAAGGCCCCATAAAAAAAAGTCAAAATGACAGTCCACAGAGTAGGAGAGAGTAATTGTGGTGAATATAACCAATACAAGATTAATATTCAGAAAATATAAATAACTTTTATAGGTTGCTGACCTTAAATAGCCAGGTATTTCTCCAGGAAAAAAAAATGGGTTTATTTGGGGAACAATAAAGAATTGCAATTCAAGACATGAGATCTAATGGCAAACAATGTGCAAGTCCAGAAAAACAAGGGACAGGAATGTTCTTTTATGGACTTGGGAAGAGCTATTGTAAATGAAGAGTCCATTGGAAAAAGCTAAAAGTTCAAAGGATAGTGACTTTTCATTGGCTGAGTTATGGTAGTTTATCATTAGCTGAGCTGTTTGTTACCAGGCAAGGAAAAATCTTTTCCTACTGCTGAGGTAGTAAAGTAGGATCACTTCCTGTTGGAGATGCAAGGTACCTCTCTTCCTGTTGAGGTCAGTAGTATGAATTCAGTGAGAGTTCTCTCTAGCCTCCCAACACTATTTTAAATGAAGTTTTGTTGTACTAATTTTCACAAAGTCAAGAAAAACAGGCAACTCAAAAATGAGTGAAGAATATAAATAGGCACTTTCACAAAAGAGGAAACCCAAATGGCCAATAAATATAAGCTCAATCTCTGTACTCAGGGAATGCAATAAACAACCAAACAAACAAATAAACAGTAAGGTACTATTTCACATGCATCAGATAGGCAAAAATGGAAAAGTCTCACAATACTAGATGGTGATAATAAGCAATATAAAGTTATTTGTGTTAAGGCTACAAATTGGTGCAACTACTTTAAAAGTAATACAGTGATATTTAGTAAAGTTGAAGGTGTCCATATCATATTTGAGCAACTCTATCCTGAAAATATATCCTAGAGAAATTATCTCACTATGTACACAGAGAAAATATATAGAATGTTTATTTCTATAACATCAGTAATTACTAAAAAATTTGACTGTCCAACAACTCAATGGACAAATTGTGAACATTTAAAAATATAACAGTTAAAAATGAATGGATTAGTACTATATCAACACAGAATGATAAGTGAAAAAATGCAAGGTGCAGGACAAAACACATTGGATACATGATACCATTTGTATATTTTTATAACTTATTAAAATTAAATACTTAGAATTATTTAAGTTAAAATATAAATTCTTTATAATGTTTAAGGGCATATGTGCACACATACACATTTGAAATAGTGAAATTAAAAAATGTTCCTAAAATGATAAACACATTCAGGATAGTGGTAATCTCTGGAAGAAGGAGGAAGAGAATAAGATCAGGAGAGGAGTACATAGAACTTGAACTCTATCTGTAGCGTTTTATGAAATGTGCAAACCCTATGAGCAAGCAATTCCACTCCCACCATGGAGAAACTCTTGTTCCATGTACATGAGAAGACTTGTACAAGAACATTTATAGCAGCAGGATTTTTCAAATGAAATTAATTGGGATGAGATTGGTTAATAAAATTATATAGGTTTCAAGTGTACAATTCAATAATATGTCATATGTATATTGCACGTTGAGTGTTCACCACCCAAAGTCAAAGCTCCTCTTTCTCAATGAGGCTTACCATAGCCACTGTATTTAAAATATCGACTTGCTCACCAATCCCATGACACACACACTCCTGATTCCTCACTCACCTCTGCTCTTATTTTTTCTTTTTACATATCACTTTTACCTTTTAACATACAAGGCAATTTACTTGTTTAATATGGAATTTAAGCTCCGTTAGGGTGGAGATCTTTGTTTTGTTCATTGATGTATCTCAAACACTTAGAGCACTATCTAGCCTTAGTAAGTGCATTAGTTTCCTGTGGCTACTGTAACAAATTACCACAAACTTAGTGGCTTAAAACTACAGAAAGTTTTCTCACAGTTCTAGAGGCGTGAAGTCAGAAATCAATTTTATTGTGCTGAAATCAATGTGTTAGCAGGACCACACTTCCTCTAGAGGCTTCCCCCTAGGGAGAATGGGTTTCCTTGTCTTTTCTAATATCTCCAGCTGTGTTCCTTGCATTCTTTGCTGCATGTTTCCTTCCTTCATCTTTTCTCTCCTACTCTACTTCCATCATATGGTTCTTTCTCTTCTATCTGTGTGATCTCCCTCTGCCTCTCCTATAAGGACACTTGTGATGGCATTTTGATCTCACCTTGATAATCCAAGACAATTTAATCTCAAAATCTTTAATCACATCTGCAAAAGCCCTCTTTTTCCAATAAAATGACATTTTACAGATTCCAGGGAATAGGACCTGGTAACTTTGGGTGGACATTATTCAGCCTACTACAGCATGTAATAAATACATGCTGAATAAATGAATAAATTATTTTATACAAAGTATAGATTAATTTACGTATTTGCCAATTTTCCCTTCATATTCCTTCTGGCATCACAGAGATTCTCAATTAATTTTCTTCTAAATACATCTTAGAAATTTATTTAATCGAGGTCTGTTGGTATAAATCTTTTTTTCTGTAATTGAGAATGTTTTTGTATCAACTTTGTCTTGAAAATTTTACTAGCCACAAAATTCTTGGTTGCCTGGTTATTTTTTTTTTTTCTCAGCACTTGAAAGATACTGGAACTGTCTTCCAGTTTTAATTATCACACTAAAAAATCTGTTGTTAACTTCATTTTTTTCTTAGCCTTTTTTTTTTAGTTTCAAGTATACAGTACATTGGTTAGACATTTATAAAATAACTCCCCCCCCTAATTGTTCCTTCTCTCCTCTGGTTTTCCACCTAGCCAATATATTAATGCTAACTGCATTCCCTATGCTGTACTTCCCATCCCCATGATTAGCTTCATTTTTGTTCCATTACAAATTGTTTGCCTTATCACTCTGATTATGTGTAAGATTGCCTCTTTGCAGCAGGTGTTCTACAGTTTCAATATGGAGAAGTGTGGATTGTTTTTATCCTGCTTGGTATATAAGAGTGCTTCTTTTGCAGGTGGATTCATGTCTTCATCAGTTCTGGAAAATTTTCAGCCATTATTTGTTTTTAAATATTGCCTTTCTTTCCCCCTGGAACGAAATTTGACATGTTAGAGTTTCTCCATATATCTTCTATGCCTCTTATCTTTTTCATGTTTTCCATCTCTAAGGCCTCATTCTGGGTAATTTCTTAGATCTGTTTTCCAATAAACGAATTCTGTCTTCAGTGCTCAATCTTCTGTTTAGTTCATCTATTTAATGAATTTATTTGAACTTTTTAATTTCAGTAATTTATAGTTTTTATTTCTAAATATCTTATTTGCTTCTTATACAGGTATACCTGGTCATTTTGATAGTCTGCTGTTGCTTGCTCATTTTTGTAGTTCTTTCTTTAAATTAAATATTTTTCTTACATTAGTAACTTTACATCCTGTATCAGATAATTCCAATATCTGAAGGGCTTGGGGGATATAAAATTTGTTTATAATTTCTGCTGACTAATTTATGGTGGTTTGTTTCCTTGTATGTTGTTAATTTTTGTGATCCCCATTGTGATTTTAATTTTTATTTTTTGATTGTTAAGATTGAGCATCTTGGCAGAAGCAGTGGAGGTTAGTCAAGACAGTGAGCTAGAAAAAGCAGGGTTCACCTCCTCTCAGGTTCACATTAAAATGACAAGCAAATTATAAAAAAAATAATCAGCACAGAACCTGAATTCCATCTGATCATAACACGTATGTCTTGTAAAGAAGGAGCCACATCAAAACTGGTAGGAGGGGCAAAGTCACAAACCCAGCTGGTCCCACACCTTTGAGTGGTGGAGGAACATTGAGAGTGAGAGTGAGGCTGCAGAGGCCCCTGAAGGAAAGACAGAGTCTTAGCCCCATACATGGGCTCCCCAGCCCAGGGAAGAGGAGTTCCAAGATTCTGGCTGTGGGGGTGTGACAAAAAGTAACTGAAATCCCAGATGCCCCATTAAAGGGCCCACACACAGACTCTTTTGGCTGAAGACACTCACCTGGAGCATCTGCAGTGAGACAGAGGCTTGGGTGAGATACCTACAAGAAAAGATTGCATTACCAGGTGCCAGAATGAGGGTTGGACAGGCAGATGCCGTAGTCTGGGCCACACTACAGAGCAGTCTACAGACCTGTGGCAACAGCTTGCCTGTGAATATCCCTCTCTATCACACAGCCAATTTTGAAGCTGCACTAGCTTGAAGAGATCAGCTGCTCCATCCAACTTGCATATTGCCTGGGGTGGCAGCTGCCCCAACTGCCCCTCCCCAGGGCCGAACTTTCCTCACAGGCAGCAGACCTCAGCCAGTGCTGTGAGTGCATTTGGGGACAGTTTTGGGCAGATCACTGTTGTCGACAGAAGCTTGTGCAGATTCGGGGAGCTGTGGGCCAGTCTCAGACAGCAGCTGGCCTTGCTGTAATCTGTGACTTTTGTGGGAATGCACAGGCGGGCAGAGAAATTTTAGCATAACTGAGGCTATATTGGCCTGATGGCCATTGTCTCTCTAATACGCCGCCCAACCCAACCCACAAACTGCCTGCAGTGGCCCATTGATAGGCAACTGCCTCTGCCTAAGCAACCACCATCCTGCCTATCCTCCACCCAGGACAGGCAACAACCTTTGGTTAGAGAAGTGTGTGCAATTCAGGAAAATCAGTTGTAGGCAGACCACTGGTGCCTGAAATAGCTGCAGTATCACTTGAGGGGATTGCAGGGGTCTGTGAGACTGCTCCAGAGGCAGCTGGTCTCACTGTGATCTGTGATATAGCGAGAACATGCAGGCACAGAAGTTGTAGCAAAACTGAGGTTGTATTTGCCTTATGTCCTTTGTTTCCCTGAGAACCCACTTCACGCAACCTGTAAATTGCCTGTGGTGGCCCACTTCTGCCCTACTTCTTTCCAGAGCTGCACATATGTGTCGTGACAGAAAGAAATCTAACTATGGGAAGTGAACACACAATGCAATATATGTATATATGTGTGTGTATGTATGTGTGTGTATGTATGTGTATATATATATATATATATATATATATATATATATATGCCTTAATGTTGAATTGTATGCTTGAAATTTATTGGATTTCATTAACCAATATCAGCATAATAAAAAGTTAAATTAAAAAAATAAAATAAAATCTATTAAGTACCCATATAAAACAATAAGGGAAAGACAGACTACCCATAAGATAATTGGCAAAAGATTTGAATAGTACCACCACAACAGAGGAAATTCCAATGGCCAAATTAATATATGAAAATGATGCTCAGTATTTTTTAATAGTTTCAAGTATATAGTACATTGGTTAGACATTTATATAGTTTAAGAAACAATCCCCCTCTATCTTCCTACTGCCTCTACACATAGCCACATCTCAACATAATAAAGGCTGTATAGAAGAAACCCATAGCTAATATCATACTCAGTGGGAAAAAGCTAAAAGTGTTTTCCTTAAGATCAGAAACATGACAAGGATGCCGCTTTTGAAGAGGAATTTTCCACTCAAATGGCTAACCTTGTAATCAGCTCTTGTTCTGCTTCTGTAGACATGCTTGCTGCATAGGCTGAAGTGCAGAGTGATCTTGAGATCAACTGAAGATTCAACCTCCCCTTAGAGTGTTCTGTCTAGATAACAGATGTATTGCCTAATTTCCTGTCTGGAAAATCTCATGTTCTGTAACTGCCCATAGCCCATAACAACCCCTGTCTTCTGTAACCATCTGAGGACAAATTAACCAATTGGTCCATGCCAACTAAGCCCTATATAAGCAAAATTGTCCCTGAAGTCAGGGCCCAGATCCTCAAAGCGTTGGCTCTTCTGGGACCACCAGAATAATAAACCTGAGTTCTCCAACTTTCTGAGTGGTGCTTGGTTTCTCACTGGTCAGATTTTACATTCTGCAACATTTTCAACTACTTATATTCAACATAGTACTGGAAGTCTTAGCTACAGCAATAAGACAAGAAGAGAAATAACAGATATTCACATTGGAAAGGAAGAAGTAAAACTCTCATTATTTGCCAATGATATGATACTATATAGAGAGAGCCCTAAAGATTCCACCAAAAAACTGTTAGAACTGATCGATGAATTCAGTAAAATAGCAGGTTACAAAATAAATATTCAGAATCAGTGGCATTTTTATACACCAATGACGAACTTTCAGAAAGAGAAATTAAGAAAAAATCACATTTACAATTGCATTGAAAAACTACAAATACGTGGAATCAAATTAACCAAGGAGGTAAAAGACCTGTTCTCAGAAAATTATGTCACTGAAAAAGAAATTGAGGAAGATACTAATTAGTGGAAGCATATACTGTGTCATGGGTAGGAAGAATGAACATCATTAAAATGGCAATACTACCCAAAGCAATCTATAGATTCAGTGCAATCCCTATCAAAATACCAATGGCATTTTTCAGAGAGCTAGAACAAATAATCCTAAAATATATATGAAACCATAAAAGACCCTGAATATCCATGGCAATCTTGAGAAAGAAGAACAAAGTTAGAGAAATAACACTACCTGATATCAAGCTATACTACAAGGCTACAGTAATCAGAACAGCATGGTACTGGCTTAAAAACTGATACATTGACTGATGGAACAGAATAGAGAGCCCAGAAATAAATCCACACCAATATGTTCACTTAATATATGACAAAGGAGACAAGTATATAATGGAGCAAAAGACATGCTCTTTAATAAATGGTGTTGGGAAAATTGGACAGATAACATGCAAAAAAAAAAGAGAAAGAAACTGGACCACCTTCTTACATCATGTACAAGAATAGACTCAAAATGGATTAAAGGCATAAATGTAAGACCTGAAACCATAAAATTTCTAGAAGAAAACATAGGCAGTAAAACTCTCTGATGTTACTAACAGTAATTTCTCTTGGATCTATCTCCACAGGCAAGGGAAACAAAAGAAAAAATAAACAAATGAGACTACAACAAAGAAAAAACATTTTTGTACAGCAAAGTAAACCATCAACAAAACAAAAGGACAACCAATTGATTGGGAGAGAGGTATTCACTAATGATACATCTGATAAGAAGTTAATATCCAAAATATATAAAGAACTCATACAACTCAACAACAACAAAAAAACAAAAATCCAATTAAAAATGGGCAGAAGAATTGAACAGATACTTCTCCAAAGAGGAAATATAGATGGCTAATAGACATATGAAAAGATCTCAAGGTCACTAATCATCAGAGAAATGCAAATTAAAACCACAATGAGATATAACATGACCTGTCAGAAGCTATCATCAATAAATCAAAGAACAAGTGTTGCGAGGATGGAGAAAAGGAACCCTCATACACTGTTGTGGGATTGCAAATTGGTACAGCTGCTATGGAAAACAGTCTGGAGGATTCTCAAAAAATTAAAAATGGATATACCTTTTGACCCAGCAATTGCACTTCTGGGTATTTATCCAAAGAAAACAAAAACAATAATTCATAAAGATGTATGCACCATTGTGTTCATGACAGCACAATTTACAATAGCCAGGATACAAAGCAACATAAATGCCCATCAATAGACATTGGTTAAAGAAGTTATGGTTCATATAAACAACAGAATATTACTCATCCATTAAAAATGAAACCTTACCATTTGCAAGACATGGATGGATCTAGAGGTTATTATGCTGAGTGAAATAAGTCCGACAGAGAAAGATAAATACCATATGACTTCACTTATATGCAGAATATAAGGAACAAAAAGAAAAATAAATTAAAACAGACTCACAAATATAGAGGACAATTTAGTGACGGCCAGAGGGGAGGGGGTTTTGGGGGCTGGGAGAAAGGGTTGAAGGGTTAAAGAAGTACAGATTCATAGTTGATAAATGGTCATGGTGATAGGAGGCATGGCACAGGGATTGCAGACAGCATTAAGGTAATGGCTTGTGTATAGGCAATGGGAAGATAGAGTTATCAGGGATTGTTTCTTAAACTATATAAATGTCTAACCAATGCACTGTATATACTTGAAACTATTAAAAAAAGAATGAGCATTGTTTTCATATTATTAATTTGGCCATTGGAATTTCCTCTGTTGTGGTGGTACTATTCAAATCTTTTGCCAATTATCTTATGGGTAGTCTGTCTTTCCCTTATTGTTTTATATAGGTACTTAATAGAATTTATTTTTTAATTTAACTTTTTTATTATGCTGATATTGGTTAATGAAATCCAGTAAGTTTCAAACATATAATTCAATAGTAAGGCATATATGTATATTGCATTGTGTGTTCACCTCCCATAGTTAGATTTTTTGTCACCACATGTTTGACACCCTTACCTCGTCTACCCCCCCCCCCCCCGTCCTTGCCTGCCCTACCTCTGGTAACCACTAGTCTATAGTCCATACCATGTAATCTCTGTTTTTTTGTCCTGCCATTTGTTGCTTTTAGATTATATCCCCGCATGTAAGTGATCATCATGTAATTTTCATCTTTTTCTGTCTAGCTTATTTCGCTTAGCATGATTATTCGAGGTCATCCATGTTGTCACAAATGGCAGTATTTCATCTCGTCTTATGGCTGAGTAATATCTATTGTATATATGTACTGCAGCTTCTTTAAGCCAGTCATCTATCGCAGGACAGTTCAGTTGCTTCTATGTCCTGGCCCCGTGAATAATGCTGCTATGAACATCAGTGTGCATATATCTTTTCAGATAAACTGTTTTTTAAATTTTGGGGAGCAGACCCAGAAGAGGGACTGCTGGGTCATGTGGTATTCTATTCTTATTTTTGAGGAATCTCCATACCATTTTTCATAGTGGCTGTACCAATTTACTTTTCCACCAGCAATGTATGAGGGTTACTTTTCCCCCACAACCTCTCTGACACTTGTTATTATTGTCTTGTTGGTGATAGCCATTTACCAGGTGGAGGTGATATCTCATTGTGGCTTTGATTTGCATTTTCCTAATAGCTAGCAATCCTGAGCATCTTTTCATATATCTGTTGGCATTTGCATGTCTTCTTGGGAGACGTGTCTGTTCAGGTTCTCTGCTTCATTTTTTAATGGGATTTTGTTTTTATTGCTGAGTTGTACAATTCTTTGTATAATTTGGATATTAGCACCTTATCAGAAGTGTTGTTTGAAAATAAACTTTCCCATTCAGATGGTTGCCGTCCTTGTCTTGTTGATGGTTTCTTTTGCTGTGCAGGAGCTTTTATTTTATTTTTAAAAATTTATTTATTTTAAATTAGTTTAAAGTATACATTGGTTAGAATCTATATTGTTCATAAAATGATCCACCAATTGTTCCCTTCCTTCCCTGACTCTCTAACTAGTCAACGTCATTAATGCTAACTGCATTCCCTATGCTGTGCCTCCATCCCCATGACCATCCATCAACTACTGATTTGTACTTCTTAAACCCTTCACCCCATATTCCCAGCTCCCAAACCCTCCCTCTGTCTGTCACCAAATTGTTCACTATATTTTTTAGTCTGTTTTTTGATTGGTTTGTTCTACTTATTCCTTAGATTCTGTATGTAAGTGAAGTCATATAGTGTTTATCTTTCCCTGTCTGACTTAAATACCTTCTAGTCCATCAAAGCAAATATCTTTTCCATCCCCTTCCTTTTAGTCTGTGTGAGTCTTTTATTCTGAGTAAGTCTCTTGTAGTCAACATGTAGGGTCTTGTTTTCCTATCCATTCATCCACTCTATTTTTTGTTGGAGCACTTAATTCTTTTCCATTTGAGGTACTTATTGAGAGGAATGTAGTTATTACCATTCTTTATTCATGCTTTTGATACATGTTTTTTCTTCTTAAAGAGACCCTCCAACATTTCCTATATACTGCTTGGTGGTGATGAATTTCTTTAGTTTATTTTTTCAGGGACGTTCTTAATCTGTCCTTCAACTCTAAATGATAGCTTTGCTGGCTAAAGTAGTCTTGGTTGTTATATCCTAAGTCTTCATCACGTCGAATATTTTGTGCCAATCTTCTGTCCTGCATAGTTTCTTTTGAGAAATCAGCTGTTAGCCTTATGGTGTTCCCTTATATGCAATTCTTTGTTTTTTTTCTTGCTGCTTTTAATGTTCTTTTCTTTCTATTTAACTTTGGCATTTTAATTATGCTGTATCTTAATTAGGCCTCTTTGGATCCCTGATTTTTGAAAATTCTTTGTGCTTCCTGGGGTTTTTATGTCCATTTCCTTCACCAGGTTTGGGAAGTTATCCATCATTATCTCTTCAAACAGCTGTTCAACATCTTAATTTCTTCAGTTAGCCAATCAGATGAATATTGGAGCCTTAATTGTGTCCCATATCCTCCTTAAATTATTTTTATAGTCCTGGCATGTTTTTTTCTTGCCATTATGATTGAGTGTCCTTGCTTTCTTGTCCTCTAGATAGGGAATTTGATCCTCTTCTTTATTCACTTTGTTTATTCCATTGTTTATTCCTTCTAATATACTCTTTATCTTAGATAATGTGTTCTTCTTTTCAGAATGGTTCCCTTTTATAATTTTCCTTTCCAATTTATGTTTTTTATCTCTTTGTTGAAGTTCTCACTGAGTTTATCTACTCTTCCCAAAAGTTCACTGAGCATCTTTATAAGAAGTGTTTTGAACTCTGCATCTTTATATTACTTGACTCCATTATTTCTAGATCTGTTATGTTCCTCATATGGTTTCTGCTTCTTTATCTTCTCATTTTGGCTCCTTTTCCATGTCTGTTTCTATGTACTAAGCAAAGCTCCTAAATCTCATGGTCTTATTAGTGTGGATTTGTGACGTAGGTGTCTATAGGCACAGTCCTGGAAGGGTTCAGCTGCAGGCCAAACTTAGCCCCAGCCCATGCCCCTCCGGGGCCACCTGTCAAGATTCAGCAAGCAATCCACAGATGTTGTGCTTATAGTTGTCTCAAAAGGCCATAACAGAAACCAAGGCCATCTTTGGAAACATGGCAGAGTGAGAGATGTCCCTGGATCTGTCCCCTTGAAACAACAATAAGTCGAACATCTAAAACTCAACAAAAAACACACCCAAACTGCACACCAGCATGTCTGGGTATGGGATCTGAACATAAGACCTACCACAGGTCAGAACTCTGGGTGACTGGAAGAAATAAAGAAGTTGCTTCTTGCAGCTGCTGGAGCTCCCTGCAGCAGGTGGGGGAAGGGAGAAGGAGTGGCGAGTTGCAGCAAGTTCCCTGAACAGCCCTGCCTGGGAAAGCTGTGAGCTCCTCGTGGCTGGCCAGCTTCAGGGCCCAGTATCAGGGCAGAAAGCAGAGAAGCGAATGGGACCACAGAGGAACAACAGTTGATTTCTGCTGGCATGGTAGCAAAACCGAGGCTGAGCTGCAACCCCCACCCCCCAACCCAGAGGGTACCTCTCCCCAAACCCTCTGAAACTGATTACCACGGAGCCCCAGGGAAATTTGAGCAAACGCTGCCAGGATTGTCACTGACACTGACAGGGACTGAAACTGAGGGTAGCGAATGTGATTAAATATCTACAAGAAAATTTAAAAAGCGTTATTAAGACCTTATATAAAGCAGAGATCCAAGAGGCTTAGAAGCCACCTACTGAAAACCAAAAGAAAAGTGCCTTCTTTGCAACAGACTAAAGAGAGACCTTTATATAATCAATCTTCTTTCCGGTAAAACAGCAGAACACACTTCCATTAATGCCCAGGTGGATAAATAGTCCATTAAACGCCAAGAAAAACCAAGGTGACAAGGCATCTCAGAAAGAAAGAGAAACATCTCCAGAAAATAAGCTTACAGACACTGAAATATGCAACTTAAATGACAGAGAATTCAGGATGGTACTTCTGAAAAAAACTCAATGAGATCCAAAACAACTCAAATCAACAATTTCAGGAATTGAAAAAAAAAATAATGAGCAGAGTAAGGAGATTCAAACCCTCAAAAAGAACTAGATAGAACCTCTGGAGGTGAAAAAACACTGCAAGAGATGAAAAGGAAATAGCAATCTTGGGAAATAGAGTCGACCAAATGGAGGAAAGGATCAGTGATATTGAATACAGAAATCTAGAAATATCAGAAGGAAGAAGAGAGAAATGGAAGAATGAAAAATAATGAAAGAGAAATTCAAGAACTAGCTGATAACCATCAGGAAGGAAACATAAGAATAATGGGCATTATTGAAGGCAAGGAAAAGAACAGGAATCACAAAGCCTTTTCAGACAAATAGTTGATGAGAATTTCCCAAATCTAAGGAATGAGCTGAAGCTTGGAAATTCAAAGAGTCAACAGAACATCCAATTATCTCAACTCAAAAAGGCCTTCACCAAGACACATTGCATTAAATTATCGAAAATCAATGACAAAGAAAGAATTCTTAAGGCAGCCGGCAGCAGCAGGTGGGGGAGGGGGGAACCAAAATGGTAACTTATAAAGGTAAACCCATTAGATTATCATAAGACTTCTCAGTGCACTCCTTACAAGCCAGAAAGGAATGAAAGCAAATATTTAAACTATAAGTAAAAGGGACTGCTGGTCTAGAGTAATGTATCCAGCTAAGCTCTCCTTAGATATGAAGGAGAAATTAAGACCTTTTACAGTCATAGAAAAATTGAGGAAATTCTCCACTATGAGGCCTGCACTACAGGAAATACTGAAAGGAGTCAGCTCACCTAAACAAAATGATTTAAAAAAAAACATAATTTAGGAGTAAAGTGACTATCAGGCAAATAGAAGCAGAGGAGTGCAACCCTTACTAAGAACAGGGCATTTATAAAACTTAAATAATAAGAGAAGTGCTATAGCAAGACAGTAATGAACGTTTCAGCATACACAGAAACAAATTGAGGATAACAATGACTGAAAAGGGGGATGATTTAAAGATCCAAATTCATAAAAAATGGAAATAAGGACACACAGAAGATAATGAACAACTATATATATATTATAGTATATATATATATAAACTATATATATAACTATATAGATATATATATAACTATATAGATATATAAATATATAACAACAAAAAATCAAATGATCCAATCAAAAAATGGGCAGAGAACTAAAAGACACTCTCCCTAGAGGACATACAAAATGGCCAACAATATTATGAAAAGATTGCTCAACATTGCTAGCTATTAGGAAATTCAAATCCAAACCACAATGAAGAGATACCATCTCACACCTGTTAGAATAGCTATCATTAACAGGACAAGTAATAACAAATGTTGGAGAGGATAAGGAGGAAAAGGAACACTCTTACACTGCTGGTGGGACTGCAAAATTGGTACAGCCACTGTGTAAAACAGTATGTTTGGTTCCTCAAAAATCTAAGATTGATCTACCATATTATCCAGCAATCTCTCTACTGGGTATTTACCCCAGTCTTGCCACCTATTCAAAAAAATATTTGCACACTGATGTTCATAGCAGCATTATTTCACAGTGGCCAGGACATAGAAGTGCCTATAATAGATGATTGGCTAAAGAAGCTGTGGTACATATATCAATAGATTATCATTCAGCAATAAGAAGAGATGAAATACTGCCATTTGTGACAACATGGATGGACCTCGAGATAATCATGCTAAGCGAAATAAGCCAGACAGAAAAGTTGAAGATCGCATGATATCACTTTTATGTGGGATATAAACCTGAAAGCAAAACAATCAAACAGGAGAAACAGAGACTCATGGGCATGGACTATAGACTGTGTGTTACCAGAGGGTAGGGGTGGGCAAGGAGTGGGGAGGTAAAATGAGTAAAAGGGGGTCAAATGTAGGTTTAGGTGGAGGTGTGAAGCAGAATGGGTAAAAGGGGGATCAAATATATGGTAACTGAAGGAACTGGACTTTTGGTAAACACAGTTGAATACCAGATGTCAAATAATAGTGTACACCTGAAAATCATATAATTGTATAACCAATGTTACCCAATCTTAATTAAACAAAAGAAAGAAAAAAGAGAAGCCAAGGCCAGCTGGTCTCCAGTAATGAGTCTAGACAGTGCTTAGCTCAGGATATACCTGGACCGTGTCTTGTGTGGGGCCGTGAGTTTGTGGAAGGCAGGGTTTTGGGCAATCCTGGGTTGACTGACCTCTGTTATCGCATTTTGATGTGGTCAATGGTATGGCGACACTGTGTCAGTGCACTACGGAGGGGTGGGCTCAACAGGGAACAACAGATACTGCGGCACTTCCGTACAGAGCAAATTTTGCCTCAGCCCTCACTCCAAACATGTCTCCCTGTAAAGTCCTGGGTGCCCCCTGCATGCGGCCGAATAGGCACTGGTGCTCCAGAGTGAGGCAGTCCATCACTGTGAAATCTGCTCATGGATGCCACCCCTTTTAAGAGGCATTTGCTGCCTCCATTCACTCAGCCAGTCAAGATGTGGCAGCCCCGCATCCTTGCACTGTCATACCCTTCTGCCTTTTCAGGATGATTCTTGGATTTCTTCCTAGTTTTATGGCTTGTTCATCTAGCTCCCAGGAAATTTTTTCCTTGATGCTTGCTCCTCATTTCATCACACATTTTGATTTGGTTGCCAGAGGGATGAAGGGATCCTCTATCATCTATGCCATTTTTTTCTTCCTTGCTGTGCAGAAGCTTTTTACATTGAGTCTTGGGCTGATTGGTCCTGAGGACTGGCCAGTGACTACAGTGGAGGAGCTGTTGCGCAGGGGCTGACCCTACAGAGTAGAAATCACTTTAGCAGGGTTGTGGTGCCTGCACAGTCTGCCCTTTGGGTGTGCCATTCTCACGTGACCCTGGGTTGTGCTCCTACTCAGACCAAAGCTGGCCCCAAGGGTGCAGGCCAGGCTACCTTCGAGTGGCCTCACTGCAGGCAAAGTTCAGCCATAGCCTGTGCCTGCCCAGGTTCACCTGGCATGAGGCACCAAGAAATCTGCAATGGCCACTACCCACACTAGAACCTGGAGGAGCCCTTGAGAGGCCAGTCTGCAAACCAAGGCCGGCTGAAACCAGTGTGAGGCTTGGGGCTGCTCAGCAAGAGGCACGGGCAACACTGAGGCCAGATGCTGCTTGTTTAAGTTTTGTGAACCTTTGAGAGATTTTAGGAAAGTCTGCAGTATGAGCCATTACAGGCCGTTTGTATTGAAAATCCACTGGAAGTGGTTTAGGTGGTCCCACATGTTGCAAGGCGTGGGGTTCCAGTGAATTACCAGGCCAGGGCCACCAGTGTTAGCTATGCTGATGGAGACTCAGATATGGTGGCCCCTGGTTCTGTAAGCTGGGCAGGGGAAGGCTCAACAAAGGAACAATACCCTGTGCCAGCACTCTGGGAGAAAGCTGCCCCTCCAACCATTGCCTGAAGCCAGGCAACTCAGTTCTTCCCTGTACTTCCCTGGTGCCTTTTGAGCTGTTACCCCAGAGGTGGAACCCAGAGTGAGTGAGTCTGTCATCGAATAAGTTCACATGCAGGCACCCTGAGAGGAAAGTCTGCGGCTCCCTCAGCACTCCTTCTCAGTCAACCAGAATCTTTGCTGATTTTCACAGGCGAAGATGTGGGGACCTTCTCTTCCCTGCATCAGAAGCCTGGGCTGGGGAGCTGGGTGTGAGGCCAGGATGCCTCATTCTTCTGTGGGGACCTCTGAAGCCAAGATACTCTCCCTGATTCTCAACTGCCACATGCAGGTGTGGGACGCAACCGCTTTTGCATCTCTGCCCTCCTACCAGTCTCGAGGTGGCCTCTTCTGTGTGTACCTAGTTGTAGGACTTCTGTTCAGCTAGAGGTGACTCCCAATGATGGCTATTTTGTAGTATAGTTGTAATTTTTATGTGGTTGTGAGAGGAGGTGAGCACAGCATTTTACCTACTCCATTATCTTGACCAGAAGCCAGCCTCACAACGATCTTTTGATGTATGATTAGTTATTGTAAATAAGTGAAAACTGAGGAAATATTAAAGCAGTATTGATCTCAAATTTCACTAACTCTTGCCTCTATTTACTTATACAAGGCCTCTAGCTCCTTGTAAAGCCTATCTCTCCTTCTTGCTCTTCCTCATTCCTGCCCATTATATTTCAGAGTGTTCAGAACAACTTGTAAACCCACACAGCTTATGTTGTGTGCGTCTACTTGGTACTTTTCCTTCTGAACTGACTTTAGCACTAATTTCCCACTGGGCTATTACTTGTCACTCTTTCAGACTCTGTAGTCTACTGTGTGTGTGTGGGAGGGGGAGTGGTACTGGTACTTATGCTGTACTGATCTTAATGGGAAGCATTATTGCTTCATTACCCTCAGGAGAAATGACAGTATCCTGTTGGGTGCTGCCACTTTTTCCTTGGACACTATTGCTGCTCCTCTAGGCAACCAATTTCGGATAATTCAAAAAGCTTATTAATGGCACAGATGAACAGTGCTCCGTTGCAAAGATACCCCGCTTTCATTTAGCTTCTGTATGGTTAGAGGTGTTCCAGAAAAATCTGCTTATCTTCCAAAGTGTTTAGAGCTTTTTGTTGAAATGGCATTTTACAACTTTTACACACACTACTCTCTCTTCTCAGAATTCATACCTGTCTCCAATGGCATTGGGCCAAAGACAGATTTGAGTGGTAGTCGTGTGCTTAATTGTGGGAATCACTACTCCCTTGAGATCACTAACACTTTGTTGCAGGGTCAAGTTGTTTTTTGTCTTTTCTCATTCATTTGCTCTTCCTATAGTAGAGTTTCCTCCAGGAGCCTATTTATCTCCTAAGCACATCTGACCAGATTTGTTCAGGGGTTCCTTACCACAGCAATGGCAATGGCTCAAGCTTCGTTCACTTTCATGGAAAAAGAGTCCTTTTGATTTGATAGTACCCCAATATACCCTCTTTAAAGTGTCAGTTATCAACTAAGGTAGAGTTATGACTAGAAATCATTTTCCTAAAAGAAAAAAAAAGTTGTTTAAACTATTGAAATTAATCAATATGAGCTATATGTTTTTAAAATGCATTTTTGCACTTCAAACTTAACAAAAAAAATTGCTTCATGAAATGAATGTCTATCAGTAACCAAACCCCGACATTATCCCATTCCCATTTGAATTTATTTACACATTATTATTATTATTTCTTTCATGAATTCTATAAAATGTTAGAGAATGTGGACAAGAGAAAAAGCTTATAACTTAACATAAGAATTAAGCAACTTTGAAAAACTACTCGTCCATCTGGGTATATTTTCAAAATGCATGGCTGCAAAGAAAACTCACCCTGTTGCTGAGATCATCTTTTATTCTCTAGTGACTATTTGTAATGCTTGGATTTAAAGAAGAGCACTCATTAGAGAATTTTAACTGGTTCCACAGAGGTTATTTTAGCAATATTCTGAGGCCTTATATTTTTATGAGAAAGATTTGAGAGCTTAGGGTCAAATAGGGGTGATTTAGACTAAGTTCATGTATTGAACAACCAATAACATATTGCTAAACAAAGCTAATGTATTAAATAGAGGATTCTTTCATTACAGATCAGCCCAGTTTCCAGAGTTGAAAAAATGGGATAATTTGGAGAAAAGAGTTTATCATTTAATACCAGTCAATTTCAAAGATTAACTGAATATGGGCATTTCAGCTGTGCAAACTAAAATGCTAAGATCATTCCTTGTGTAGAAAGCAAGACACATTTTCTGATTCATGAACACTTATTATGTAATTTCTATGTGTTAGGGACTGTGCTTTATTTATTTATTTTTATTAAAAATTTGGGGTGACATTGGTTAATAAAATCATATAGGTTTTTAAGAGTACAACTAAATAATACTTCATATGTGTATTGCATTATATTTCACCACCAAATTTAAATTTCCTTCCATCACCATAATATTGAACCCCCTCTACTCCTGCCTAACTCCTCCTCCCTGCCTTACTCTGGTAAACCACTAAACTATTGTTCATATGCATGAGTCTCGGCTTGTTTGTCCTGTTTCCTTGTTGCTTCAGTTTTATATCCCACATATGAGTGAAATCATATGATTCTCAACTTTTTCTTTCTGACTTACTTTGCTTAGTATAATACTCTCAAAATTATCTATGTTTGTCACAAATGGCAGTATTTCATTCTTTTTCTGGCTGAGTAATAGTCCGTTTATATATGCACCATATCTTCTTTATCCAATCATTATTGAAAGACACAGGTAGTTTCCATGTCTTAGCTACCATGACTAATGCTGCAATGAACATCAGGGTACATGCATATTTACGAATAAATGTTTCAAAATTTGGGGATAGAAAACCCGAGAGAGGGATTGCTGGGTCTCATGGTAAATTATATATTTTATTTTTTGAGGAATCTCCATACTGTTTTCCATAGTGGCTATGCCAGTCTACATTCCATCATCAGTGTATGAGGGTTCCTTTTAGCAACAATTTTTTAAAATGTTTTGTCTTATGAAAATGTTTGTTTGAAGAATTATATTTTAAATAGACAGTTCCTGTGAGAAGAATTGAGTGAAATATTTATACATTTTAATATTTTTAAAAATGTAATTGTATCTTCCATTTAGCAGACTTGGTGAGGTGCAGGGTACCTCATCACCTGCAGATAGTAATTTCTAAACAAAAATAGTAGGTTTAGAAAATGTGGTGGAGTTGAAATCATACCAACCATAGTCTGAGCATAATGCTTTGAAGCTAAAGATTAACTGTAAAAAGAAAGTGGGAAGAACCACAAATACATGGAGATTAAAACAAATGCTACTGAAGATGACTGGGTCAGAGAAGAAATAAAAAGAGAGATCAAGAGATACGAATGATTGATGATGATAGTATAACATATCAAAACTTTTGAGACATGGCAAAAGTGGTTCTAAAGAGGAAAGTTCATATCATTAACAGGCCTATCTCAAAAAAATAAGAATGAGCCCAAATAACAACCTATACACTTTATCTTTAAAATACTAGAAAAGAAGGAACAAATGAAGTTTAAAGTCAGCAGAAAGAAGAATAATCAAAAAGAGTAGAAATAAAATGAAATTGAAAACAAATGAACAAATTAAAAACGATAGAAAAAAAAAAGCAACAAACAGTCGGTTCTTTGAGAAGGTTAATAAATTGACAAACTCACTGAAGAAAATAAAGAAAGGACACAAATAAACTAAATCAGGGACGAAAGAGGGAAAATTACACAGACACCGCAGATATACAAAGGATCATACAAGAATACTATGAAAAAATCTGTAACACCGAATAATAACTTAGAAAAAATGGACCAGTATTTGAAAAACACAACCTTCCTAGACTGAATCAAGAAGAACAGGAAAATCTAATCAGACCCATCAGCAGGAATGGAATGGAATAATCATCAAAAAACCTACAAAAAAGTAAAGGTCAAGGACCAGATGGCTTTCTCCAGGTGAATTCTACCAAACATTCAAAAAAGATTTAATACCTATTCCTCAAACTATTCAAATAATTGAAGAGGAGGCAAGACTTCCTAACTAATTTTATGGGGCCAATATTACTCTGATACCAAAACCTAGTAATAGTACACAAAAAAGAAAACTGCAGATCAATATCTCTCATGAACACGATGCAAAAATCCTAAATAATATACTAGCAACCGAATACAGCAACATATTAAGAAGATTATACAGCGTGATCCAGTGGGCTTCATCCCAGGGGCACAAGGATGGTTCAACATGCACAAATAATTAATGCAATACACCACATAAACAAATTAAAAAAAGAATCATATGATTATCAATAGATGCAGAAAAAGCCTTTGACAAGATATGACATCCATTTATGATCAAAACACTTAACAAAACTGGTATAGAAGGAAAGTACCTTAACATATTAAAGACCATCTATGACAAACCCTCAGCCAACATTATACTTAATAGTGAAAAACCTTTTCCTCTAAGATTAGAAAAAAGAACACGGCTGATAACACTGTCACACTGTTTTCAGTATACTTTGGAGGTCCTAGCGAGTGAATCAGGCAAGAGAAAGTTGTAAAAAGCATCCAAATAGGAAATGAAGAAGTCAAACTGTCTCTATTTGCAGATGACATGATTCTCCTATATTGAAAAACTAATGACTCCACAAGAACACTACTAGAAACAGGAAGCAAATACAATAAAGTTTCTGGATACAAAGTCAATGTTCAAAAATCCATAGCGTTCTGTACTCTAATAATGAAGTGCAGAAAAAGAAGTGGAAAAATAATTCTTTTGCAATTGCAACAAAAAGAATAAAATACCTAGGTAAAATTTAACAAAACATGGGAAGGACTATGTAATGAAAACTACAATACCCTATTGAAAGAAATTGAAGAGAAGATACAAGAAATGGAAAGTATTCCGTGTTCTCGGATTGGAAGAATCAGCATAGTTAAAATGACCTTATTACGTAAAACATTATTCAGATTTAATGCAATCCCCATCAAAATTACATTGGTATTTTTTAAAGAAATAGAACAAACTCAATAGATTTCTATGGAAACACAAAAGCCTCAGAAGCCAAAGTCATCCTAAGAAAAAAAAAAGAGTGAGGCTGGAGGTATCATCTGCTGCTGACTTCAAATTAATACTACAAAGCAACAATAATAAAAAAGCATGGTATTGGCAGAAAAGCATAGACACAGACCAGTGCAAGAGAATTGAAAGTCCCAGAATAAATCATGTTTATATGGCAAATAATTTTCGACAAAAAAGCCAAAACATACAGAGCAGAAAGGAAGCCTCTTCAATAAATTGTTGCTGGGAAACTGGAAAGCCCCTGCAAAAGAATGAAACGAGACTGTTGTTTCGCCACACACACCAAAATTAACTCAAAATAGATTAAGGACCTAAATATAAGACCTGAAACAATAAAATGTATAGAGGAAGACATAGGAACTAAACTGAAGGGCCTTGGAATTAAAGAGAATTTTTGAATTTAACCTCAAAAACAAGACGTAAAAGCGAGATAAATGAATGGGACACATCAAACTAAAAAGCTTCTACACATCAAAAGAAACCATTGACAAGGTAAGAGACAACCATCTGAATGGGAAAATGTATTGCAAGCAATGCTTCTGATAAAGGCCTATATATGCAAAATATACAAAAACCGATACAATCAAACACACAAAAAAACAAACAATCCATCAAAAAATGTGCAGAGGAACCTGAAGACTCACCTCTCCCAAGAAGATATACAAATGGCAACAGGACATATGAAAAGTTGCTCAACATTTAAACTATAGGAAAATGCAAATTGAACCACAATGAAGATACCACCTCGCTCGCCTTGTTAGAATAGCAATAATCAACAGGACAAGTGATAACAAATGTTGGAGAGGATGCAGAGAAAAAGGAACCCTCATATACTGCTGGTGGGACTGCAAATTGGTACAGCAGCATTGTGAAAAGTAGTTGGTTCTTCAAAAATCTAAGAATTTATCTACCATGTGAGCCAGCAATCCCTCTACTCGGTATTTACCCCAAAGACTTGAAAACTCATATCTGAAAAGATATTTCACACCGATGTTCATAGCAGCATTATTCACAGTGGCCAGGACATGGAAGCAACCGAAGTATCCTGTGATATATGATTGGCTAAAGAAGCTATAGTACATATATAACATAGAATATTACTCAGCCATAAGAAGAGATGAAATACTGCCATTTGCGAAACATGGATGGACCTTGAGATAATCATGCTAAGCGAAATAAGCCAGACAGAAAAAGTTGAAAACCACATGATATCATTTATATGTGGGATACCAAACCTAAAAGCAAAAATGAACAGGACAAACAAACAGAGACTCATGGACATGTTCATAGACTAGTGGTTACCAGATGGAAGGGGGAGGAGGGGTGAGGAGGTAGGCAGATGGGTAAAAGGGGTCAAATATGTGGGACAGAAAGAAATCTAACTATGGGGTGAACACACAATGCAATACATATATATTGCATTTAACAGTAAGGCATATATAGTATGAAACACATGAAATTTACTGAATTTCGATAACAATTATCACCATATAATACATACATACATACATCATACATACATAATACATACATTACTCAACAAGCAATATTACAAAGATACCAATTATATAATATATAGTTATAAGATATTTAATAGGAAATGTGTGACATAATAAAATCACTCTCTATTACAACTAAATATCAATATGTAGAGATCTAAAAAGTAGCAATATTGAAGTATTGATGAGTAAACCATATTTCTAGATACCTATAATAATAGTAATGTGATTTAAAACATATCCATGGTTTCTATCGTGACTAAGTCATAGATATTATTAATTCTACTTTGGTTTATCGCCTTTAAGGAAATCATAAATTTCAGTGAAGGATGGTTCGCATAAAGATGCAAACTTTGTCTTTCTATCACAGTTATTGAGCCCTTCTGACTCTATGTATGGAGCCCTAGGTTAAGGACTCCTGCCTTGGAGCCAAGGAATTCAGATTGAGAAGGGTCACTGTTTATTTCTGTAATCAGGATCCCATTCATATTGCCTTTCTTTACCACAACTCATCAACACTTATGGATGATTCACTCTTACATGATGGTAATTGGTTGATAAGTTTAATAATATATCCTTCATTATGCACATGGTCTGTGCCTTTTGGATCTTTTCCCACTGAGTTTGCCTTCTTCTGCTATTTAGTCTTGTGATTGAGGGGCTGGCTGGTATCATCTCTTTTACAGTCTGAAACAGTGGGGTATGTTGGTTGCACTCCTGGAGTAATCATGTGCCGATCCATCTTTTTGCAGGGGTCTTAAACTGTGACTTGCAGAAAGCAACATTGGGAATGTCTTCAAATATGCTGATTTTTTAGTCTAACCTCAGAGATTCTGAATGAAGAGTTGGTGTGGGGTGGTGGCGTTGAAAATCCAACAAGCTCCAACAAGTGATGAGAAAATTGTTGGGAGGGCAAATAGATTTCTGGGACAGCCTGGATTAAGATTTGTTCTACCTGTAAACATTGCCTCTCCTCATCCTAGCTTCTCCCTGCTTCCATGCTATATAAAACCCTACCAGTTGTACATGATCCACTTGGCAATAGTCTAGTCACCTTCCGTCTTGAGTAGAAGAAAACTTTTCTCAGTGGTGGCTTCTCTTACTGCACATGTAAAGTTATCTGGTGCATAGACATTTCAACTCACTTTTCCTACCATCTTTTATCAAGAGATGGCTGACAATCCTCTTTTGTAATGTGTTGAGATATGATGGAATTCACTGTAGTGAACAAGCAATATTTTGGTGTATGTTACTCCATTGTTGCTTTACCCCCCAGGATGCTGGACATAGAGAATATGACATTCTAATCCATGTTCAAGGGAAAATCTGCTGCCCAGCTGTGGTGAGTGTGCTCAGACACCAGCAATCAATCACTTCAAGATCTGCCTCCACTTCATGTCATGAGGTCATGCTTTTCTGGGGCAGCCCATATCCAGTGATTGAGAGAGAGGTATGAGTCTTGGCCTTCTCAGCTGTTTGTGGAATACTCTGCTCAGCATTGCTTGCTCCAGACCTCCCTGTGGGGCTGGCCAAGGTTTTGTTAGTCTGGTATCACCATTTGACTTCTCTGTCCAATCCTGCCTCCCATACATTCCTTTCAGGTGTTGATCTCTACTCATGTTGTATCCCAAATTCCCATCTCAGTACCTGCTTCTAGAAAACCCAACCTGTGACACTCCACTCCCTGACTTTACAGGGGTTACAACTAAAGTTCACAAAGTTCGGGGCAATCTCAGTACAAACTTAGATATTTCCCTTCAGTTCAGTGCCAGGTGACCCGGCCCAGGTTTCCCACGTCATGATTCCCTGGATCCTGCCCAATGGCCACATAAAGGCCCCATATGTTTGAGGCGGGGCATGAAACAGAGAAAGCTTCATAGAGTAGGCTAAATTTTGAAGTGAACATTTCAAAGTAAGGAGAGAGAAGGGAGAAGAAACTATACCTACTGAGTACCTCATGTCTCAGGCTCTCTACCAAATCTTTATTTGCTTTATTTCATTAATACTCTGCTCACAATACTATGACATATGTAGTTCACTTCCAATAATAATAAGAAAATAAAAACAGATACCATTGACTGAGGTGCAGTACTTACTATGTATCAGGTACTGTTCTGAGCTTTCACATTGTTACCTCATTTATTCCTTTAAGGTCCTCAAGGCCTGGGAGGTTTTCAGATTTTGAAGACATTCACCAGCCTTCCACCCTCTAGTTCCATGGTTCCAATGGATTTCACTTAGAATCAACTTTTCTGATAACCATTCTCCCAGTGATTCCATACAAAATTACTACCAAGCAGTAGCCCAGATTCGAGGCCCACATAGAGTCAAGGATGCTTTCTTTCTGTTCCTCCTCTGCTGACCCATATTCACTCAGGACTCTAGGAGGAAGCTGAGGCTCAGAGAAAACAAGGGACTCACTTCTGCTCCCATAGCTAGTGAGTGACAGAGTTTGAGTTCAGACCTAGGCCAGCCTGACTTCTTAGCCAGGTTCCTCTGACTCTGGTGCTATGTACCTGTGATGTTTTGTTTCTTTATTTGTTGAAGCATGTTATATTTTCTCCAGTGTCATAGCCATAGTAAATGAAATAGTAATAAAATATCCTCACTTAGGAAAAACTTTGCAAGTATAATCATATAAACTTTGCAAGTATATTTTTAGAAATTTAAGGCTTTAAAAGAATTCACAGTTAACTTGCCAATAAAGGGCAATAGATTGATTTTTTCATTATTCAATGACACAGACAAAAGAAATATAGTTTTGTATTTTATCAGTTACTTACCATTTATTACTTAATCCTCTGAATGTGTTCCTTTTAAATAGCCTTATTGATGTCCTTCAATAGATCAATAGGTAAAGAAGATGTGCGCGCACACACACACACACATATAGGCATCTCATATA
The DNA here is from genome assembly GCA_003508835.1 of Eonycteris spelaea. Taxonomy (NCBI): domain Eukaryota; kingdom Metazoa; phylum Chordata; class Mammalia; order Chiroptera; family Pteropodidae; genus Eonycteris; species Eonycteris spelaea. The sequence goes on from PUFA01000534.1 coordinate 139,715, forward strand.
TAATTGTATGCACATAATAGATTATTACCTCAGCAACAAAAAAAATGAAATCTTGTCATCTGTGACAATGTGGATGGACTCTGAGGGTATCATGCTAAGTGAAATAAGTCAGAAAGACAAATACCTTTATTCCACTTAATTAAAGACAAATACCATTTAATTCCACTGTAGAATTAAAAAACAAATGAATAAACAAAACAGAAATAGTCCCATTATGAGAACAAGTTGATGGTTGCCAAAGGGGAGGGAGGTAAGGGATGGCTGAAAACAAGAAAAAAAAATGTGTGCTATAAATAGTTATTAACAAGCCTTACACCTTCACTTTATTTCTTTGGCTCAGAAGTCATAAAGAAAAGATTGCCAGATTCTTTTCAGATTCAAAACTTCTGTTTTTACAAAAGACACCATAAAAAAAAGTGAAGTAATAGTCTGAAAGAAACTACCACAATTACAACAAATGAATCATTACTTTTAAGAATATTTAAAGAGGTCCAGCAAATTAATAATAAAAATGGGCAAAGAAAGATGTGAACAGGTATCACAGCAAAAAAAAAAACAAACACAATAGACTTCAGGGTGGCTCCATAGTGTAATGGTTAGCATGTCTGCTTTACATGCAGAAAGTCTTGGGTTTGTGCCTCAGGTGGAGCACTGGCTGGGCTACCAATACAGCGAGCTTGCACCGGAGCATATGGGAGGAGATGCCCCGCCTTCAGAGATCCAGTTCTTAAGGGGAGACAGCAACATCCCGAGGCTAGGGGTGGAATTGGGGGGGGGGATTAAGGAGGGAAAAATAAATAAACAGACTTATTGAGGTATAATTGACATTCAATAAACAACTCAGATTTAAAGTGTATGATTTGAAGTTGTACTTCTGGGTATTTATCAAAGAAAACCAAAGCACTAATTCATCAAGATCTATGCATCCCTATGTTCACTGCAGCGCTATTCACAATAGCCCAGATATGGAAGCAACCTAAATGCCCATCAACAGATGATTAGATAAAGAAGTTATGGTACATATATACAATGGGATGTTACTCAACCATTTAAAATGAAATCTTACCTTTTGCAACAACATGGATGGACCTAGAAGGTATTATGCTGAGTGAACCAAGTGAGACAGAGAAGATAAATACCATATAATTTCACTTACATGCAGAATCTAAGAAACAAAAGGAACAAACTAAATGAAAACAAACTCACAGGTACAGAGGACAAATTCGTGATTGCCAGAGGGGAGGGAGTTTGGGGGGCTGGATAAAAGGTGAACAGATGAAGAAGTACAGATTAGTAGTTACAATAGTCACAGGGACATAGAGTACAACATAGGGAATATAGTCATAGTACTGTAATGGTTGTGTGTAGAGCCAGATGGTGCTAGAGTAATCAGGGGGATCACTTCATAAAGTATATAAATGCCTAACCAGTGTACTGCATACCTGAAACTAATATAAAATAAAATTTTAAAAATCAGTGTGCAAAATAAAAAATAAAAAGTGTACGATTTGATAAGTTTTGACATATGTATATACACAAAATGATTGTAGTGTCTGTTTATGTCAGTCATCTATAGCCAACCCAGAGGAGCATTAGGCTTTGGTGCAGCTTCTTGCTGTCATAAAGGACACCAAGTGAGTCATTACGCTGGAGAAAAACTTCAAAGCAATTACTGCCAGTGAACTCAGAAGCATCAACTTTAGACATAAAGGAGAGCACTTTATTGTTCTTTCTCTGCGAGGCCATCATTAACTAGTAAGGATTATATGCTACTGGGCACCAACGCCAAGAATAAAGTAGCATCACAATGCAAAAACAAACTGCATTTACCGGTTAAGCCTCTAGGGGGAGAAAGCTCCTAGAAGAATGCTAGACAGCGGCAAAGCCTTCGGAGTCACTAGCTCAAAGTAAAATCGTCGCTTTGCAAAGCAAGGTCGCCTTGACCGCTGGTAGCGAGCGTAGTCTCCTAGAGCTGCAGCTGGCCCTCCAAAGATACCAAAACGCACGAGACACAAAAAGCCAATTTTCGCCTAGATCTATGTGTTCGCGTTAGCGAAACGCTGACCCACTAGTCCAAAGGCGCTCCCTGAGGCCCAGATTCCTTATCCTTCTGCCACCTTTTGCTCTGGCCTGCCAGGGGGTCGGCCCAGTCGAGGATCCAAAGGCTAAATCGAACTGATGCTCCAGGCGCCTGTAACAATACCAAGAGGTGGTAGGGAGGGTGGGGAAAGCCAACCACTTCAGCTTAAGTTTCGTTTTTTGTGTGTGTTGTTTTGTTTTTTAATTAAAAAGTTCACGTGATTGCCCGACTTTGACTCAGCGATTTCTCCAAACAGCCTCCTTTAATTTATTGGTTTGTCATCACCGCCTTCACCTTTTCTTGTATAGTTCTTCCTACCAGTTTTGAACATTTAAGCAGAATTCTCTCATTGATAATAATGTAAAATCACCTGTTAAACTCATTTCAAGCCTTCAAAACAATATAGGGGTTTTAAAAATCACTAGACACAGTCTCTTTCCTCATTCCCCAGGGAAGCAACTGCCACACATTTTCTTAAAGGAATCTTCAGGATTTTTTCCCCATTCTTTTTCCTTAGTTCTGGTTATTAAGACCCATTCTTAAGCAAATGAAAGAATTAGATAAAGACTTCATAAACAGTTGTCCTGGAATTTTTTTCTCCCTCCCCCACTGGTATTCCCCAATAGTGACATATTCTGAAAAGTTTTGTGCAAATCGAATTTTTAAAAATGAAACCTTGATTTTTGTTTTTGAAAGTTTATTTTAATCTTTATAATAAAAATAATACATACTCATTTTAGAAAATATGGACAATCAGAAAATTCAAAATACAAAAGGAAATAATGTGTAGTCTCAGCCCTTGAAAACTATCCTTATTAATAATTTGGTGTCTTGCCTTTTTAGTCTTTTTATTACGGATTTTTAAAAGCCATTGTACTTGCACAATTTTGTTATCAACCTCTCTCTCTACACACACACACACACACACACACACACACACACACACACACACATATATATTTCCCCTTTTCCCCCATTCCCATCCCTTCTTCTTTGGGAACCATCAGCTTGTTCTCTGTGTATCTATGGTCTGTTTCTGTTTTGTTTTGTTTGTTCACCTGTTTTGTTTGTTTTGTTTGTTTTGTTTTGTTTTTGTTTTGTTTAGACTCCACATATAAGTGTATCATATGGTCTTTGTCTTTCTCTGTCTGACTTATTTCACTTAGCATAATGCCCTCTAGGTCCATCCATGTTGTCCTAAATGGCAATATTTCATTCTTCTTTATGGCCAAGGAATATTCCATATATATATGCACCACATCTTCTTTACCCATTTGCTATTGATGGACACAAACATTGCTTCCATATCTTGGCTATTGTAAGTAATACTGCAAAGAACATAGGATGCATATATCTTTTTGAATTTGTGTTTGTTTTCTTTGGGTAAATACCCAGAAGTGATATTTCTGGGTTATATGACAACTCTATTTTAATTTTCTGAGACATCTCCATGTCATTATTCATAGTGGCTGATCCAATTTACAATCCTGCCAAGAGTGTACAAGGGTTCCCCTTTTCCACATCCTTGACAGTATTTCCAACTTCTTTTTCTTCATTACAATGTTAGCAATTTCCCATTGTATTAAGAACATAACTTTTAATGATTATTTTTAATAGTCCATTGTATGAATATAACATACATCATTTAATCCTCCATTTGGGGAAATCCAGGTTCAATATTTACAACTGAGCAAACTATTTAAAATAACCCTGTGGTGAGTTCTTTCTGTGAGGTAGGCATTCTTTGAAACCAGCCACTCCAGACCAAATCAACTTTTATAAGTGTAGGGTGGAAAAGTTTTTTTTTCTTCTTCCCTTCTAAGTTCTTTCACTGGCCTAATAATCAATTGGCGTAAGGCGGAATAACAGAGAGAAAAACATATTTAATTTTATAGTAGGGATCCCATAAGAATATGAGACTCAAGGCGGTCAGGCAATTGAGGCTAATGTGCCATCTTGAGCTAAGGAAAAGCAGGTAGAGGTCCAAGGCTTCAGAAGGGAAGAAGACAATTTACAGTTAATGAGAAGAGCAAATGTTTGATAAACAAATGTTTGCCATGCCATGCAGATAAGTCTTTCTGTTATAAAAAGTTATCTATAGTAATAGCTTCCTGGTATAGGTTCCCTATCTAGATTATTTTAGGCAGTTAAGGGGAAGGTAAAAAGCTTTTCCTTAGTCTGCTGGATTTTAATTGTCTTCAGTTCAGAAGAATCCACAAGCCAAGGTGGCACATTTTGGAGTGGCATATTCTGCCCCCCTGCAGAAGTTTTTGAGTTCTCATTTATTGGGTTTGCTTAAGGAAAAGCACACCTGAACTTTTTCTCTTAAGTTTGGGAGTTGTGTGAAGTATTTTTACAAATATAAGTTTGAAAAAAAAAAAAAAAAAACCAAACGATTGTTCTAAGTATCTTTTGTGTTCTTTCCAAAACGCTTCAACACCATATATATCCATAAGTACCTTGATCATTGGAAAAGTGCTTTAAGTTCCTTCTCATTCATTGCTTTTCAACTAGAGAAACTCTCCAACAGCAATTAGAGTTGGGCAGGATGTGGCAAAAAGGACTAGAGGAAAGTAAGAATGTTTGTGCCCCAGATGTTTACAGCCCGGCCAGCCAAAAGGAAATCAAACCCACATGCAATATTGGGTGAGCAGATTCTAAGTCACATAGTGTCTTATTCTTTTATAGCTCTACCCCAGGGTCCAACCTAACAGTACAAAGAGGAGAACAAATTAACTCATTGAACAATAGTTATTGAGCATCTACTATGTACCAGGCACACTGTTCTTGGTACTCAGTGTATATAAGCAAACATAAAAGACACAAATCCCTATACTTTGTGTGATTACATTTTAATGTGGAAAGACAGATCCTAAACAATAAACATAATGATAAATAAACTATATGTTATGTTAGAAGGAAATAAGTGCTATGAAAAAAAAAAGGCAGGAAAAGGGGAGTTTGAAAGCGTGTGTGTGTGTGTGTGTATGTGTGTGTATTTCAGTATTATCTCAAGTGGTCAGTGTAGGACTCATTTAAAAAGTGACAGGTAAAAAGCTTGGAGGAAGTGGATATCTGAAGGGAGAATGTTCCCAGCAGAGAAAACAGCCAGTATAAAGGCCCTGGAGTGGAACTACCTGAAGAATGGCAAGGCAGCTAACATGGAGAGGAGCAAAACTTATTGCATAAATGAGTAAATGGCTAGATACGTGATTACAAAGCAAGATATTAGTAAGTATGAAAAAAAACTGACCCATACTGTAAATTGAAGGTACGAATGCTTCTACAGCTGCTGAGTTGGAAAGACGTTATCAAAAGAAGATGGTTCTAGGTTGGCTTCCTGGAACTTGAGTGGTGGAGGGAGAGGAGCATGGAGAGGGCCTATAAAATGGAGCCAGGGCCTCAAAATCCCCACAGTCATTATACAGACTTACAGGTTTCTAGAGAGTTAGATGAGAAACCTAAGCCTTGAGGTCATTGAAAACTGGCATGTACGCTTATTCTTGGGCTTTTTGTGTGAAAGGAAGCAAAACAAACCAACCAAACACAAAACAACAAATTATGTTTTCCATCAAATCTTACAAATGCTAGAATCAGGAGCAAAATGTTCAGGAACCACCTCTTCTTCCCTAAAACCTGCTAGTCTTCCATATGGGGCCTGTTGTATTAGTTTTCTCTTATTTAATTTTTTTTAATGTGTAGTTGGCATATAATATTGTATTAGTTTCAGGTGTACAACATAGTGATTTGTCATTTATATACCGTACAATGCGATCACTACACCAAGTCTAGTAACTATCTGTCACTGTGCAAAGTTACCACACTATTATTGACTATTTCACTTATATTTGGAATTGGGGGGAAAAAACAATGAACAAACAAAATAAAACTCATAGAAACAAAGAACAACTAATGGTTGCCAGAGGCGAAGAGATGGAGGAATGGGCGAAAAAGGTAAAGGGGAATATAGTCAATAATAGTGTATGATTTTTTCTACAACTGCTTTAACAGATCACCACAAACTTGGTGGTTTGAAACAACACAAATTTATTATCTTATAGTTCTGGAGGTCAGAAGTCCTGAAATGAAGGTGTCAGCAGGGCTGCATTCCTTCTGGAGGCTCTAGGTGAGAATCCATTTCCTTACTTTTCTAGTTTTATATAAGCTGCTCATATTCCTTATCTCTTGGTCCTTTTCCTCTTATGGTATCATTCATTGTCCTTTGTATTTTCATTCACTATAAGTTCCTTCCTCTAACAACTATGAAGCACAAGGAATATCAGAAAGCTGTGCAATCAAGTCAATAGAGTACCTTTAAAGGTTATCTTATCTAATTTTTCCTCAATTCTAAAATTAAATGCTCATTCAGCTTCTCTTTAACACTTCTGGTGACTTGGAAAAAGTCACTATGAGTTACTAACTTTTAAGGTCTTATTGTTAGTAATACTTCTTCTTACTGAACTGAATCTTGGCTCCTTGTATCTTCAAAGTAATCTTCCTATTTTCTCTCCAGTGATCCACAGAATGATCGGGTGAGGACACAGCAATAAGGTAGCCATCTGTAAACCAGGACACACACTCACCAGACACTGAATCTGCTGGTACCTTGATCTTGGGCTTGCCAATCTCCAGAATTATGAGAAATTAATGTTTGTTGTTTAAGCCACCCAGTCTATGGTAGTTTGCCATAACAGTTCAAACTGACAAAAACAGGCAAGTTATTTAATTTTCTGTGCTTCAGTTTCCTCATCTGTAAAACAGAGATGATGATACGTACTCTATAGAGTTGTGAGAATTATATGATATAATACATGTAAAAGCTTTAGAGGTGAAACCTGGAGGCCTGCATAATGTGCTCTTTGAGTGTTCTCATTTGAGCTACTATTTTTAGAGAAAATACACCATACTTTCATTATAGACATGCCCATCTTGGAAACTCAGAAAGAAACTAGGACTATTGTAGCTGAAATTGACCATGGAGATTTTCCAGTCCAATGTTTTGTGTAATTTTTTAGCCATGGTATCCCTTTTTCAAAACAAAATTTTGCACAAAAACCCATGATATAAACAGAGAAACTAGAGCTATTCTGGTTGATGTGGGATGAAATGCAGGATGTCTGCCCACCCAATCTCTTCCTTATCCACTCTGGGATACTCCTCTGAACCCAAGGACTCCATAGACACACTTTGAGAAACAGGACATAGTTCAAACACTTAGACGGTAAAGTGTTATTAAATGGCCAAAGACATTACATGGCCTAAACAGGCCATAGGGTGAATGGTGGCCAAACTGAGATCAAAAACCAATTTTCCTGGTTTTTATGCTGAGGAGAATGAGTGAATGTTAGGTGCAAGCACTATGCTAGATGTGGCATACGCAGGAAAGCCTCAGTGGTGCCCTGTGACACCCATTATTTAAGTTTTATCTGGGTAATTGGTGTCTCCATCCTGGTTTACAGGTCTTTGGGTGGATATGTGTACCAAGAAGCCACCATGGCTCTCAAAAATCACTGCTTCTGGAGAGAAAGGATGGAGAAATATGGTGAGGGAAAAAAGAGATGGAATCAAGTGAAGTGTACTTATTTTTCTTAACTTCTAGTAAATTCCAATGAAGGGGTTGGCAGGATGGACTGACTGTGTGTGTGTATGAGAGAGAGAGAGAGAGAAGAGAGAGAGAGAGAAGATAGAGAGAGAGAGAGAGAGAGAGAGAGAGAGAGAGAGAGAGACTAAAAAAGAGAGACAAAGAGAGACACATAGACAAGGAGAAAGTGGTAGAAGTAGAAATCAGAATTCAATGGTCGGCTGGTTAGTCTAATGGAAAAGGCAGGTATCTTGCCACTTTCTCTGATGTGACACAGATGGGAAAAACCTGGAGAATATTCTGCTGGGGACATTCTGCCAGCTGAACACTTAGGTCATACAGTCTCTAAAGGTCAGAACCTATTCTTAGATATGCCATTCATTCATTAATTCGATAAACATTTACTGAACACCTACTATGAGAATAATTGGTGAATAAAATGGCCATGTTCTCGGCCCTGAAGAAGCTCATAGGGTACTATGGGGTCCGGGCCAGGGAACAGACAATTACAGTGTGATGAATGTTATGATAGGTATGTCCAAGGCATTAGGGGAGCACACTGGTGAAACATCCCCAAATCAGTTTCGGCTTGTTAAAGAATGTTCCTTTGGAGAAATCATGTCACCTGACAGAAAGCAGAAGCCATCCTGGTGTTGGAGGATGTGGGAGGAGAAGGAATGTTCTAGGCGAAATAGAACTATAAGTTATTTTAATTTTGTTCTTTGTGCTTAGCAGTGTTTTACGAATGTTCTTCATTGGACATATATTACTTTATATAGAAAGATTTTAAATATGAAGGATAATAATAGCTCTTTTTTTAATCAGTGAGCACCAGTGAGAACTTCCTTAGGTCTGTGGCACACTGACAGGAAAAGAAGGAAGCACTACAATTACTACTACTAATAACAGTAACAAAAATATCTGTTGAGTGCTTACCACGTGGTTGGCATTTTCCAGGCACCTCATTTAATCTTTACAATATCCTACGTGATAGGTACAGCTTTTTTCATCTCTATTTTATAGATAAGGAAACTGAGGTCCAGAGGTCACACAATTAGTAAGTGGTAGAGGCAGGAATTGAATTGAGGCAGTCAATGGCAGAACCCCAGCTCTCAATGTCTACACTATACTGCCCCTCTTTTAAATGATTAAAAGGATACACAAGAGAACAAGTAGAGCTTTAACTTCACCCTCTTCCAAGAAGCACCTTCTTGCCATAAGCTAACTATGTCCCTGTCTCCTCCAAGCTGGGGGGTAAAGGATGGAGTGCGGGGCAAGGAAGAGTCTTTGTGTGTGGAGAGGAGATCAGAAGCACAAAGAGCGTGGTGATTTTCATAAGGTTGCACAATAATGTAATGGCTGAATGGGTGCCAAAAACCCACTTCAGCATCACAATTGCTGGATCCTTTGTTCTGGCCACACCAGCAAAGCTTGTCTTGTGGGAAGCATCCAGTTTTCAAAACAGCAACATAAGTCTAAATGGTTTATTAAAATTCCCTTATATTAATGGTGCTGTTCTGTGATGCAATTCCTATGTTAACCACATGGTGATGCTGCAGACAGATCTAGAAATGTCTTGGGGAGGAGGGGTTTAATGAATATTTGCACAATTAGTAGTTGATAGATAGATGGATGGTCACGGAGATGGAGAACATGGCAAAGGGAGTGCAGTTAGCATTCATATATGTGGCGAGCCAGAGGAGAGCAAGAGCAATTGGAGGGCTCGTTTTATAAACTATATAAATGTCTAACCAAGTACTGTATACTTGAAACTAATAAAATAAAATTTAAAAAAGAATATTTGTATTTTTATCAGCCACACAATTAAAAGTTATGCAGCCATTTAAAAGAATGAGGTAAAGCCATATGACTTTTCAAAGAACATATTCAAGATATGCCACTAAGTAAGAAAAGCAAGTCACTAAACAATATGAAGAGCATGCACATATTTGTCTATTTTTTTTAAAAAGATATAAATACATTATGCAGGTACATGCATAATGTTTTTACCTGATAGTATAACAGTTATGACTCTGAGGAGTAGGATTTTCTATCTTTTTAATATTTCATTTTAAAAATGATTTGCATTCATTAATTTTAAAATCATTGTTACAAAATAATCCAATTGCTATAAAATTTAAATACTGCAGAAATTAATAACAGTTCCTTCTCCCCGACCTCTTAATCTCATTCCCAGACGACAGGTAACCATGAATATGAGTTTGGGACCTTGTTATTCAGGGTGTGGTTTCCAGAACAGCAGCATCAGGATCCCCTGAGAAGTTACTAGAAATGCAGATTCTCATGCTCTGCCCCAGACCTGCTCAAATTCCATAGTGAGGCCCAGTAATCTGTGTTTTAAAAAGCCTTTTTTTTGTAATTTTGATGCATGCGCAAAGTTGAGAACCCTTTCGTTTTAAGCAGGTTAGACTAGACCTTACTTTTTGGAAGGAGGGGGGTTGAGAAGACTCCTACTGGAGAAAACTAATAACTAAATGGCATGTCCCTGTTCACTCAGTGAATTCTAACTCAAGGATAGGCAGCTCCTTGACCCCACTGTGACCTCTATTTGGGTTGAGCGATGACAATACTGTCACATGGGGGGTATCACCCAGAAAAGGGTAACATGCAAGAGGGAGAAAGGAAAAAAGGAGTGTAGGAGAAACTGAAAGGAGTATGAGTCAGAAAAGGAAAAGGCGGAGAGAGGATGCAGATTTGAAAAATCATAATTTGGTAAGTAGGTGACACTAATCCTCAGGGCCATTTATTCATTGATTTAATAAGCACATATAATTTTTTTGCATTTAAATATCTATATATTTATATTCATTTCCATCTTCTGACTTAAACATTTTATTGGCTATTACACCATTCAGTATCTTCACATTATGGAAGTGTTTGCCAGTAATCCCTGCTCCTTGGCCAAAAAGACATAAGCTCTCAAAGCTTCTCAAAAGAGCCCTAATTTACCTATGGTGGTAGGAAGCTAGACATGTGGTGTGCATGTGTGTGTGTGTCTGTGTGTTCTGTGTGTGTGTGGTGTGTGTGTGTGTTGTGTGTGTGTTTGCTGAAGAGGTGTTGCCCACTAGGGAGGTATGAAGTATGATAGGAGAGGAAGTGCACAAAAGCACTCTGGGTGCAGCAGTATCAACAATCAACAGATATGAAGCTCAGAAGCTCAGATCAGATGAGATCTCCTGGAGTTCCTCAAATATGGATCTAGTCCCACAGACTTTGCCTCTGCTGCAGAAGAGCCTAGGGCAGCTCCTTCCACTGGGCTGGGGTAATGCGAGAGCGGTACATATAAAAGGAAGTAGTTCTAATAGGGTTTGGAGAAAAAAAAAAACATTAATGATTGTGAGTATGGAAGCTCAGACCAAACAAAGTTTTGAGTATTTTTAGCCTATTTTTACTGACAAAATATCTACATACAACTTCTAAACATTGTTATGTCTCATGAAGGTGTCTGTCTCTGTCAAAGAACAGCCTTTGCTTTGTCAGGGGGAAAGGTTGTGATGGAGGGATTTAGCGTATAAGGCTGCTCTGTCTCACTGTGTTCCATTTAAAAAAAAAATTGATGACATCTGCCATAGGTAAAGGACAGGAGTGTATTAAAAGGGACATTTGACTCATTGGGGGTACTTGGTTTCTTTATATTTTAAATAAATGAGCATTTACTCTTACAGAATCCTAGAACTGTAAAGCTGGAGCCACTTAAGATCATCTCTGGCCTATTAACATTGCCTTGGGGAGTTCTCAGTAAAATACAAACGCGTAGGCCCCACTCCAAACAACTGAACCTGAACCTCAAGGGTGGGACCAAAGGGACATCTCAAGTTTTACAGCCCCATAAGTAGTTTCCAGCATTCAGCCAGGATTGAGAAATAAAATTCTTAGGACTGCCACAGACTATTGTTTCAGAACTCTGGGGAATGAGGTAAAGGATCTGTATGTTATTAAAAATTCCCAGATGATTCTTTTGGAAACTAAGATTTGAGAAGCAGTGCTTTATCCAATTTAAGATTTTTATAGTTTTTGAATGCTTTCATTTGTTGATTTTTTAGGTTTCATCTGTTCAAGTGTTAAATATACCAAATAGTATTTTTAGTATGAATTCATTAAAGAATATTTACATGCGTATATGCATTGAAAAAAAAACTGGAAGGAAGGTGGATGGATGGATAAATAGATGATAGAGGATACGTAGATAGATAGATGCAAATAATACATACACATATTCTCTCTTTGGGTAGTAGGAATACGGATCATCTTTTTCTCCCCACTTTCTATTTTATTTCTATCTCATTTTGTTTCTTTCTGTATTTAAAGAAATCTCTTCCTCTTTCTGAGTTCAATTTCCCCATCCTGAAAAACAGGGTGTTGTAAGTTAGGAGCTTCAAGGCCACGTCTCTGCTCTGCAGGTCAGTGACTCCATACTGCCCCGCAGCTCCCTTGTCCGTTTAACAGTATGAACTGCATAGATAACAAACAGTGTTTGGAGAATCATCATGTATGATTTTTGTATGCATTACGTTGTGATGCCTAGCAACCATTTTAACTCCAGCAAAATTATACCCTTCTTCCTCAGGAAGTCGAAAGTGAAATAACCTCCACTATCTACACCCACCCCCAAAAGTTCATCTCCCCTTTAGCCTCAGATGAGGCCGTCCGAGCATAACTCTTAGGAGCTAAGAGTGATTGTGAACCAAAAAGCCAGGGCGTGGTCGCCCCAACCACCCGCCCCTATATCACCACCCCTCTCTCCGCTTTGAAGCTCGAAGATTGGCTAGAGAAGAAGAAAGAGCCCGCCCCTAGTCTTATGACCACGCTGAAGCGCCTAATCTTGGCTTCTGCAGCGCTGTGGTCGGCGGTCAGCGGCGTTGTTTCCCTTCTTCCCCGAGCCTTTCTGTGGTGTTGCGACTCTCGTCGCCACCGCCACCTGCTCTTTGAATCATGTGGCTTCCGCCTCTCCCCGGTTCCGGGCTCGGGGCTTGTTCTGCTCTGCCTCGTCCTGGGTGAGTTGTCAGGCCCTCCTGCTCAGTCCTTCAGCCTGGGCCAGGGGCGCCCAGTTCAAAGGCCGCATCCAGCGAGACTGGTCCCAAGGGGAGCGGGTTGAGAGGCTGAACGGCTGACTGGGGGCAGTGGCGCTGCCCCGGGCTAGCGAGCTGGTGACCTAGAGAAGGCCTGACCGAGGGATTGCGGGGGAAGGAGGGCCTGTGAGAGTAAGAACGGGCAAGTAAAGGGGGGTGGACGCCAAGGGAGAAGGTAGGAAAGGGCGAGGAGTGGAGCTGATCAGAGTAGGAAGAGTAACTTGGGGAACACACCAAAGAGTGAGCGTAGGAGGACAGTACGTGCATATTCTGAGTGTCAGAGACAATTTAAGAGAGTACTGGTTTCCTAAGATCAAGGAAGAGTTTCGAAAATGGTGGAAAAGTATGGGGGGAGACAGAAAATTGGGGAGGAAGAGACTATGCCTGCGTGGAGAAACCTGGAGGAAGAGGGGCCAGGTGACAGTAGAGTCTGAGGGGCAGTGAGAGGGTTGGGGGCTTTTATGGGTAGGAATTTAAGGCTGTGGAGGAAGGGTGATTAAAGAGATGACGAATGATGCTGGATTTGAGTTTGCTGGTTGGAGTTTTGAGAGGGAAGGGACCTACAGGGACCTACGGTGGCTGGGGCAATTTGCAGGCGAGAAAACTCCTGCCTAACCTCTAGAGATTAAAGGGATGAGTGGGAACTTCGGTGGGGATTGAATATCTGACTTCGAAGTGTTGAAGATACCGGTTTTTACCGTTTTGCTACTTCCTCTCAGCCAAAAAAAATCCCCAGCTGTTTCATTAGGGAGGGCCTCCCAGATGCGAAATTTTGGAGGTGGTGGATCTGAATCTTGTATACTGCCTCTTTGCCTTCAGACACCGTTTTTCTTCTTCCCTATCATACAAATGGTCTATTTCCTGGTGTTCAGGGGAGGAGGTGTACGGGGTAGATAACTTCCTAAGGGTTGGGTTGTTACCAGATCCTCAGAATGGCTGGGTGACATTGGCTGATTGTGCTGTGACACCCTCCCGTATAAGCAGTGGGACCCTGCCGGCTTTAATGCCTGAAAGGTGAACTTTGACCAGAATCTTTCTTCCTGACCTGATTCATCCTTTTGTTGCTATCCACTGACTCTTGCTGTTTGTAACCTTAAAGAAGAAAAAGAAAGAAGAGGAGGAGGAGGAGGAGGAGGGAAGGGGGAGAAGAGGGGGGAGAGGGGAATAGGAGGGAGGGGAGGAGGAGGAGGGAACAGACTCAAATGGGAATAGAGAGGAAATAGATATTATTAGAGGGCCTGAGAAGACAATGAGAGGTATACATCTTGTAATACACATTTCAGTAGAATAAAATCAACACCCGTGGACAGTGGATTGTCAGTCAAGAGACATTTGGCAATATCTGGAGACATTTTTGGTTGTCGTAACTGGGAATTGCTTTTGGTATCTAGGGGTATAGGCCAGGGATGCTTTCAAATATCCTACAATGTTACAGTACAGCTCCCCAAACAAAGACATATCCTCCTCAAAATGTCAGTAGTGCCAAAATTGAGATATCTTCCTCCAGAGCCAAAGCATTGGAAGGGTTCTTGATTATCTGATCTAATGATTCTCAAGGATCTTTGCTGGGTGTCTTGTCAGATCAAAACTATTTCCAGAAAAAATGCTATGAAGTTATTGTCTTTCTCACTTTCATTCTCTCACCAGTGTACAGTGGAGTTTTCCAGAAACTATATAATAAGTGATGACATCACCACTCTCTTGGCTCAGAAGTTTTTATTTGCATCTTGATTTTAATTCTAATATGGCAAATACCAATAGATATATCTCATATAAGCCAAAGCTCTTTGAAGTCCTCAGTGGATAAGAGAGTAAGGGGATCCTGACACTGAAACATTTGCAAATCCCTGATCTAGTCCAGCTGTCTACATAGTGCAGGAAACTTATGTATCCCTTCTGAAAGAGGGTAGTGGAGGCTTTGCTCAAGCACAAGACAAGCTTTAACGTACTGTGAAGCACTTACTGAGGGCCAAGTGACCCTGAGAGAGCCTGTTTACCAGAAAAGCACCTTATCGGTGACTAGAACACATCTGACCAAGGCATTTGTTAACCAGTAATTCACTGCCAACTGAATATGCACAACACAACACATTATTTAGAGAAAGTGAAAAAAAAATAATAGTTGTTTTACTTGTTGGCTTTCATGTCATTAATGTTTTGTTTTTTTAATGAAAGCTTTTTTTTTGTTTTGTTTTTACAAAAGCATGCTTCCTTATTGCAGAAAATAAACAGGCTAAAAGAAGCACATAAAAGAACCCATTGGCTCATCTGCTAGTTTGCCATTTATTGATTAGGACTAACTAGATTCATCCTCTTGGAAGACTTCCAAGATTGATTCCCTCACTTCCAAGTTCAGAGCAGGATCTGAAGGAGTAAAAGTTAATAATATATTCAGATCAGATTTTAAAAGCTACCAACCAGGATGAACTAGAAACTATGTCTTCTACACAATTGCTTTATCTGAGAGCTGTTGGTTCAGTGTGGTGTTCAAACTCCTTCCATGTGGTTTTATCTCTTGAGAATTAGTAGGTCTTAGTTGCTTGGTGCATTTTGCATGTTGCTCTTATATATTAAAATGCCTATCAAGAATAAGTTTTCGAAGGCTCACTAAATATTTATAAAGTACCTGTTATGAATCTCATGCTGTTCTTGGGTACTGCAGAAAATACCAATGATCTGTCCTGAATGTATAGTCTCATAACATTAATGCTCTAGCTGTGCCACTTTCACTTCATGACTTTATAACTATATCCAGCCCACCAGTAAACTTTACTTTTTTAAAAATAGCTGCTTTAGAGTAAGTATAGAAAAGAATTCTTAGAATCCATATATTGGTCTTTTTCACAGAGATTAAATTATGCTGATATTTATTTGAATGAATTGTAACTGACTAGAGAACTTTCTGAGAAGAGCTATATAGAGGCATTATAAAGAGAGTAGTGGATGAAAATCGTTTCCTAGCATCGTTGCTTAACTGTGTTCCTTTGTGTGACATAGATTCCAGAATTCTGCAGTTATGGATTCTTATAATGAGTGATTTTCATTTTTTATGGGGTTGAGACTTTCCGGGTGGGGAAAAAATCTCAAAATATCCTGAGTGTGTGCTTCACTGGTTGGAGCCCCTCCTCTCACAAATTGTTATCACATAGATAAAGCAATGGGAAAGACAGATGAGGTCCCTTGCTTTCATGGAGTTTACATTTTAATGGTGGAAGACAGCCACAAGGTAAATAATATAATTCATGAAGTGATAAGCACCATGAAGAAAATGGGAGGTAACTTGGAAGAAGTGAGCAGATAATAAGAGTGGGCGATGGGGTTAGAAGGCTTTCCATTGTTGTGTAACATTTAAGCAGAGACCCTGAATGTTAGAAGGAAATCAGCCAGGTGAACATCTGGAGAATAGGAGTTAATCTGTCCTTTCCCCAAACTCTTAGGTTATTAGGCTAGCCTATTTCCTACACTTTTTTTTTTCTTTCAGTACCAGTCAAGTCTCCCCTACTGGTATTAGTTTCTGAGAACGGAGACTTTCTTACGTGGTGTGGTTCCCCTCTGCCTGCCTCACACAGAGCCAGGTACATGTTAACCCTCCATAAGTGTTTTTTGAGGGTATTCATTCATTGATGGGCACTGGGATATGATGGTGAACTAGACCAACTTGTTCTCCTTATTCTTTTTGAACCTTTAATTATTTTTGGAAAAGGAGCTTTTTTAGTCTTTGGGTTGAGAACCTCAAAATCAGTGCTAAGCAGTACATATAATTATAAAACCAACTTACTAAAGTATAACACCATATAATAATACTAGTATTTTACCGGTCCCCCTTAAGATTACCTACTAGTAGTGAAGGTTAACACTGAGAACTAGGAAGTCCTTGATGAGAAAGAGAATAAGGTTTTCCCAAAGAACCAATCTCTCTCCTTTTGGAAGTGATCTAAAAGAGAATGTAAGCTTTGAGATTTTTTCCACATACAGTTAAACTGATAACTTTGATTTCAGGTTCTGCTAAAAATTATTCTGGCTGTAATAGAGCTACTTGAAAGGACAGGCTAATATTTGTCCATTAGTCATTGGTCATCACATCTGATAGGATTATAGATATTCAATATTTCCATTACTGCAGCTTTCTTTCTCTATATATTGGGTGGAATTTGTGATCAGGATTATTTTCACAGCACTGGGCTGACAAGTGATCCATTAGTGCAGGAAGGCTGCTCCTTCCTTCGTAGTGAGAAGAGCATTCTCATCATCATCTTCATATTAAGTATCAAGAGATCTCTTCCAATCCAAAGTATACTTTATAAGTATTTGTTGGTATCCTGCTGTGCATTGCATAAGTTCTGGAGGTCTGCCAAATACCACTCAGCAATAAGCACTTTCCATTAGTTGATATGTGTTAAATCTTATTTCTTTACCTGCTCTCGACCTCAAAATTAATTAATGTTGTAGCTTACATTCATATTATTATTTTTCCTTTTTAAGAGATTTACCAAAAATCAAGACTGTCAGCAACTGAATGTGATGATTGTACCTATATTAGGATTGTGAGGAACTGTTGATTTGACTTAACAAACATGACTAGAAAAGAAGGTAAATAGGTATTGTATGCCTGATATCCTGTTTTTTTTTTAAGGACACTTTGCTCAGCATTGTTCTGAATTGATGAGTTTTGAGACGAGTCCATACCTTAATATGATTAAAGTAAAAATATAGGTAACAGTTGGAAGGTTCTCTTTAGGTGCTGTGTTTACTAGAAGGGAAGGCTTGTAAACTGGAATCTCTAATTTGCTTGGCAAAGTTCTCTTAGCTCTGAAGGGTTTACATGCTTTTAAAGAACCTGTTAGAAGAATATTCACCACTAAAATTCTTTGCAGGTTAACTTGCCCAGTCTAACAGCGAGAAATTGGATGGCCTGATTTGAATTCTAGCTCTTCAAATTCTAGGGATGGGGTTCTTAATCACCTCATAGTATTG
Organism: Eonycteris spelaea; assembly: GCA_003508835.1. Classification (NCBI taxonomy): domain Eukaryota; kingdom Metazoa; phylum Chordata; class Mammalia; order Chiroptera; family Pteropodidae; genus Eonycteris; species Eonycteris spelaea. The sequence continues at coordinate 157,440 of PUFA01000534.1, forward strand.
CCTCTTATATCATTGTTTGGTTTTTTTCTTGGTTTTGTTTTACCAGCATTATCTTGTCTCCACCCCACCCCCATCTTGTTTAAAATGTTTATTTTTCAGCTACATTGGGTCAAATAGACTTGTTAAAACCTAGCCATTTTTTTCAGTATCTTATGCTTGGAGAAATAAGTTCTGAATCTTCAAAATAACCTAATAAATGAATTCTTTGGAAACAAGGTTGAGAGGATATTTGAATTTGAGAAAGCTGATTTTGAGGCATGCCTTTCTCTTTTCTTTGGAGAATGAACTCTCAGCTCTATAATTACGTACTCTAGTTATGTTCAACTATGTTTTTTTTTTAAATATCATAAAACCTTTAAACAAAAATGGTTTGTTCTAAAATCAAACACAGAAATAAGGATGAAATGACTTGCTGGAGGTTTTTTACCAAAGGGTAACGTTCAACTATAAACTTATGAGAAAAGCATTATTCCTAGCATGGAATTCATGTAAAAAAATTGTTTGAGAAAACTGACTACGTGGGGGTTAAAGGAGTCTCTAGAAGACTAATAGGTTGAGTTTAATTTGTAAGAGCTAAAAGAGTGACCTTATTTTGTAATTAGATCAAGCTATATTTCAGGTTCTTATTGCAGGATATTTTTACCTTGACACAATCAATCAGTATTTATTGAGAATCTATATGTAATTTGGCACTACTAAGAATGATAAGAGATAGAGGAAACTTAATAGACATAGTCTCCCCTACCATAACACCCATGATGGAATGGCATCCATATAAAAGTCACAGCATAGGGGCTGTGGCACAGATAAGATCAATGTTTAAGGGAGCATAATTGGAATTCAAATGAGAGGCAGCGATGTTATCAAAAGGTAATCTTGAATCTATCTATATCTATATCTATCTATCTATCTATCTATCTGTCTGTCTAACATTCATTTCATTCACAGACTAGTAATTTTTTTTTGTTAGTTAATAAATTATTTGCTGTATGCTATAATTTACCATGGCACATCAGTTCATTGTGAAGTGACAGTTGAAGATTGCTGTTGTGGAGCTTACGACAACAGGGAGGCAGTTTTGCAAGGCATAAATAAATGATAATTCAGGATAGTATAACAGACTGAAGTATGGGCGTATGCAGCATGACTGCTCCTTGAGGGCTTTTTTAATCAGGAATTCTTTGTGGAGAAAATGGCTGCTGAGAAATGGATAGCATATTAGTCTAGGTTCTCAATGGTAAGCAACACAATAAAATCCGATTGATTTTAAGCAGAAAAGGAATTTATTAAAAGATACCAGGGTATATGCATACCTTCGACCCCACATTTTCATTCCTGGACCAGGTACACATATACATGTGTTCACCAAGTGTCATTTGTGATAGAACCAAACTGGAAATTATCCAATGTCCATCAACAGTAGCACAGATGTGTAGTGAAGTAGTCACCCAATAATGGAAAGCTATACGACTGAGTGAGAATGAGAATGGACAGACTGCAGTTATACACACAACCAAAGTGAGTTTCACAAACATGATATGGAGTGATAGAAACCAGACATGAAAGAGAGCATAGTGAATGATTCCGTTTATATCAAGTTGACAACAGGCAAAACTAACCTATCCTGTTAGCAGTCAGGATGGTGGATAATGGTTGCTCTTGGGAGGGAAGTAGTAACTGAAAGGGGGAACCAGGGAGGCTTTGGGAGTACTTGGAATGTTTTGTTTCTTAACAACCAGGTTCAGTTTGTGATATTATTTAGCTGCATACTTAATGTTATGTGCACTTTTTCTTCCATACGTTATTCTGTGCACTTTTCCATATGCATGTTGCACAACAGTAAAATTTTACATTATAAAGTGTGTATATTAGGTAACTCAGAATTACTGGCAGTCCTAGCTATATAACCCAAAGCCTGGTTCAGTACCCCAAATCATGCTGCTGAACTGTACTTCCACTACCAAGCATTAAATTGCAGCTTGTACCACTGGCCACTGCCACTACCAGCTCTGCCTGTCTTGTTCCTTGGGAGCTTGATCCTGCTATAGGTACTTTGACTTGAGGGTAATAGTTCCATTCCTGACTCCATTCTGCAGCCCTGCCTATTCAAAATCCATTGCGGATGCCTTTGTTAGATGGAGCTAGCACAGAATCCCATCTATGCTGCAGTGGAGTCTGGGAAAGCAAATAGCTGACATTTTCAGCTTTTATAATGGATAGTGATATCTGCCAGAAAAAAAGGGGAGCTCGTATTAGAATGAAATCCTTCCTGAGGTGAGCATTTAGGTCAGTAGAAGAAAGAAATATCAAATATTAGGTTCAATGGAAGCCATGAGGCAGAGGTTGAATGCAGCATGTCATTTGAGTCCAGTGGAACAGGTTTAACCATATCAAAGGATGTGTTCTTGGAAAATGATTTGAGAGAAGTTGAAGGAATAGGGTGGGGAAGATTAAGGATCACTTTGAAAGCCAGGCAGAGGAATTTAAATTTAATGTTGGAATTTTGGAGCCAGTATAAGTTTTTGAACAAAAAAGTGTCCGAGGAAGAGGTATTTAAGGATCATTAATCTGGCAGCACTTCTAGAAGCAGCTAGGAGTACTCTGTAGTAATTTAGGGGTGGGATGGTGGATTGGGAGTAGAAATAAAAGGCAAATATTGGACTTAAGAGAGAATTTGAAGGAAAAAAATCAGTAAGACTTCATGAAGAGAATGAAGTGGAAGCTAATCCTCAAACTTTTGAGCCTGGGTGACTGTATGTGGTGCTGCTTTTCATTCAGAGCTAGAGAGGCTGAGAAGGAGACCAGTTTGGAGGAAATAGAATGAATTTTAGTTTTGGAATCATTGAGTTGGAGGCGATAGGTCTTCGAGTAAAAGGAGTCCCTGTGTAGTTGGAGATGTAGACCCAAAGCGAAGTAAGCTTTGGAAGGAATAGTTCTCACAGAGAAAGAAACTGTGAACGACTGGAACAGAATGTGCTGGAGCCCTCAGGGATTTCTCAGATCTCATAAGTTGGCAAGTAGACTGCCTTGAATTTAATGTAGTAGTAAAGTTGAACCACAACCTGTACCTTCTGCTTCATAAAGCTTCACTTCTCCCACCTTGGCCCACATTGAAACTATTGTTATTTTATGCAGTTTTCTTTCCGTTACTCTAATATCTTTGGAAAGTACATGATTAATACACATCAGGCTTCTTTTGGTTATTTCAGTAATTTTGAATGATTTGAATACAAGGAGAATATGTTAAAACTAGGGACTTTAAACAAGGCCAAGAGAGACATATGAATAGCAGGCCTCTAGTTGATTAGAAAAATAATAAGCCGGAGTTCTCAGCACCATTACAGGTCAGCCTTGTATCAGTGATGACACCTTCCTTCCATATTGTACTTAGAAAGAATGGCTATAAAATCTACTTAGGCCTCACAAGGTCTTTTCGAGCCTTGGCCAATATGTTTAGTCGCTGTCAATAACCACAAACTTTAACATAATCTTCAGGCTTGGCAAGGCAGCCCAGACTCCAGAGCTGACGATAGGCTTTTGCGTATAGCCCGTAAGCTGTTGCTGAGGCACACCTTCTTGGTATTACTCTCAGGACTTTATTCTGTATAGTCTGTAGCATGTCCCTACTTGTAGAGGATGCTGCATTGCTCAGGTGTCATTAAAGGATCTACAGCTGTCTTAACAGGAAGCAGCTTACCCTTGGGTAATGTGTGACAGTGAAGAAAATCCTTAGATGGTTGCCCATCATTTATGCTGCCAGCATGTTTGCCGGCATATAGTATTTTGAGTCCCTAGGCTCTTCAGTGTAATAGGTATGTCCTCCATAGAAGATCTGAGTCAAGTTAGCTGAAAAGTCCCAAGGCTTTTTTGTGTCTCAGGTTTTTCTCCCCAAAGAGATAGCAGGTTGAGAACACCGGAAGTGACTTTGAGTCTATGTCAAAGGATCCATCAGCCTTTCTAATCAATTGTATTTTAAAGTGAAACAAAGTGATGAACCAATATTACATTTATAAAAATTAATCTTTTATTTATGTATCTAACAATCTTTGCAGTCCTGCTCCCTTGGTCACATGGTATACATGCTTAGAAAGAGCTATACCACCTCTTCACATCAGAAGAAAGTAGTTTGCCAAGACATCTCTGTGTTATAGGTCATGTAGTTTGTGATAGGACATCAGTCTGTCATCATTTTTGCAGAGAAAGATCCATGAGCTGGTTTGAGAGGAGCAGAAGTTTAACACTCCTTCCTAGCTTCCCTTACCTCATTTACCTTAAAAGATAAAAGTCCTAACAGGCAAACCATAATTGCCTAAAACAAAACTATCAAGGCACAGATGAATGTGGAAATTATTAAGAGGCAAAAGGGAGAAGTCACCAGTCTGTCATGACTGAAACATCCTTGGTCAAGTAACCATTCTTATGGGAAGGGATAATGCTAACTTTATCAATAGGATTCCACTAAAAATACAAAGAAAAACAATCACCAAGATACCATATCTATTAAAAATACCTTGTTTCATTTTAGAGTTGGCTGAACTTTGGTAGTGGATAGAGCTTGTTTATATTTTATATATACTTTTGTAGTACGATTTTAAAATCTTATTCTTTTTAATCTAGGAGCTGTCTCATCTTATTCATTAGAACTTAATTTGACAAATTCAGAAAAGAACATTTGCCTTTATGCAAGATGGCAGATGAATTTCAGAATACGCTATGAGACTACAAGCAAAAATTATGTAAGTATTTTTTATTTTTCTTTGAGTTTTATAGCAGAAATTTAATTCTACTCTTTTTTATCCTTTACATGTATTCATACAAATAAGATTTCATGTATTAACTGACTTAACACTTAAATTCTGTGGGCTTTTAAAAACATGTATACTTGAAGGTATTCTGATTAGTGTTGTAAAGAATGTTTTAACTCATTGGTTCTTTGGAGTTTTTCTTGGAGTTGCTTAAGGGCAAATGATCTGAAGACTATATGGTGTTTCGGTCTAAGTACTGTAATGTTTTTAACATGTCCTAACATCAAAGCTTGCCCCTTTTTAAATAGTTTGCTATTAAATATTTTTGGCAATATCCTCTCAATCCCTTTGCCTTATTTTCTTTTAGTTAAGGTCCTGCCTGCTTACAGCCTGACTTCTTTAAAAATCAACTAAGAACAGTTCAGGCCAGTGTTACTTTTCCTTTTAGACATAGTACATGAATTTGTCCAAAGGACTGGTGGGCAGCTGAAGAATATGAGACCGTTTTACACAGCAAACCAGGCAAAGGGCACCCTAGCCTGGAGGATGTGTGATGTAGATTGAAGTGGCATACCTTTCAAAAATGCTTGGTGCTCATTACTGCCTGTTTGTTCCTTACCCCTAAACTTCCTTTTCTTTTCTTTCAACTTTATCTCTTTTATTATTAATTTATTTATATTATTAAATTTATTTGGGTAACATTGGTTGATAACATTATATAATTTTCAGGTGTACAAGATTATCATATGATAGCCGTATATACTCTATTGTGTGCTCACCACCCGAAGTCTAGTTTCTCTTACCATATATTTGACCACCTTTAACCACTTTGCACTCCCCCACTCTCTTTCCCTCTGGTAACAACTATTCTGTTGTCTGTATCTATGAGCTTGTTTTTGTTTCGTTAGTTATCTTTTATTTTATATTCCATATATGAGTGAAATCTTATAGTTTTTGTCCTTTCTATCTCACTTATTTCACTTAGCATAATACTCTCAAGATTCATCCATATTGTCACATATGGCAATATTTCATCTTTTTATGGCTAAATAGTATTCCAGTCACATCTTTATCTAATCATCTGCAAACCAACTTCCTTTTTCTTTTAGAAATTTGTAACCATTTCAGACTTTGCCAATGCAACATACAATGGAAGCATCTGTGGAGATGACCAGAATGGACCAAAATTGCGGTGCAACTTGGATCTGTTTTTTCCTGGGTTGTGAATTTTACGAAGGATGTGTCTACTTATTCAATTGACATCATCTCATTTTCCTACGACACTAGTGATAACACAACATTTCCCGATGCTAAAGAGAAAGGTAAACTTAAGAAATTGTATTTGTGTTAGGTTCTCTTGTTCTTTATTAATAATCAAACATGTAAATAATTTAAAAATCATTCTTATATATGTCTGCCTTCCTAATTAGAATGGAAACTTCATGTCTTTCTATCCTCTCCACCCCATGTACAACACAGTGTTCAACACAGGGATGATATTTGCTGACATTGCTTGAGTGTTTTGATTTGTTCCAGATAGTACCAAAGTGTATTACCAGCAGCATCTCACAGAATCCTTACCAGTAAGCCTGGGAAGTAGATATTATCCAAACTTTACAGGTAAAAGGAATGAGATTTGATGAAATTAAATGACTTTCCCAAAGGTCACAGAAGTTAGTAAGTGGGTGAGATGGCCTTTGACCTACTGAGTTCATATACTTAACTAGTATTTCATTCAATAGTGGGCACTCAGCAAATGTTGAATCACTGAGCAAATTCTTTACTAATAATTATTTTATTTTTTAGTAATTATTTAAAATGTATGTAAATTCAGTAACCTGAGACCAGCAGAAATGTTCATCTTCAAATTATTTTACTATTTGGATAGGATTTTGACTGAAAAGTAAAAGACAAAGGTAAAATGACTGAAGTCAACATCAACATTTGCTACTATTCTGAGAAATTTCAGGTCAAAAGGAACTCAGGAAAGCATTGGCAGTTAGGTTACCCTTGCAACTACTACAACTTAAATGTGTATTAAAATATTTTGAAGGCATGAGTAATGGAGATTTCTGTTTTGTTAGGGATATAATCCTCTCCTTTCTGCCCCCTTCATTGATATTGAGTTCACATGGTGTTTGTAGTAGCTTAGCATTTCTCACTGATAGTATTTCATTCTGACCCCTGAGACACAGGTAGATGGGCTTCAGTTGCCTAGACCTGGAGATAAAGAACTCATTTGGATATATAGATATCAAAAGGTTATCTTTTAAAGACCCAGAAGTAAATAAGCTCATATAAAACTTGGGAGATATCGTAGACTGAGACTTGGAAACCAAATCCTAGTTTTTTGGTTTTTTTTTTTTTTTTTACTAATCTCTTAGTTTGAGAGGATAACTAAAGCAGGTTTGTTATGGGATAGCTTGGTTATTTAGCTTTGTGCCCCACACACTATTTTTCAGAACTAGTATAAGATTTGCCTCTCGCTTTTAAGGAGCTTAAAAACTAGTTAGAGAGACAGTGAAATTGTTTTCCCACATTATATGGAAAAATTAGAAAGCATTGAGATCTGTGTAAATTTGGTATTGTTGATGTTTGGTGGGTTGAGGGTTTATAAACATTTTCTGACAATGTGAGAGAAGCTCTAGACTCTCTTTCTCAAAGTATAGTATGGACTTTGCATATGATTCATAGTCCCTGAACCCATCGGTGCATGCCCATGGATAAGAGGCCAGATTTAAAGTGTTCTCACAGGGGTCTGATTAGGGGAAGAGAAAAGAGAGGTAAGAGTGCATTGGAGTGAGAAAGGTGAGAAGGAGAGCCTGAGCTGAAACTCAGCTAATTGGTAGAATTAGAGGAAGCAGAGAATTTTGAGCAGAGTATTTCCAGCAAGAGAAAGCATAGTATGTGCAGCAGAAACTGAAGAAGTGCCTGATTAAAATAGAGGCTGTATGTGTAGCAGAAGGAAAATCAGGTTGGCTAGGCAGCAGTGGGTCTAAATTATAGGGGGCCTTGGAACCCAAGGAAAGGCATTTAGCTTGATGGGGTAGGCACTGGGGAACCATTTTAGGTTTTTAAGCAGGAGAATGATATAACAAACAGAGACAGTAGTTTATAAAGAATGTTCTGCGGGATTAATTTGGAAGTGAGGAGACTGCAGGCAGAGAGCCAGTTTAAGAGAGGCTGTTATAGTAATTACAGGATGATGTAATGAATGTCTAGACCAGTGGATAGCAGGAAAAGGAGGTGGGATTTAATCTGACAGATTCGATGGAAAAATGTGGACTGTAAAAATGTTAACACCTATCTTTCCTCCCTTTTATTTTAAACAAGAAAGAGTGCAATTTTTTATTACTAGATTCTGTGTAATATTTGGAACTATTTGGAAATTTAAAGGGCTTCCTTAAATGGACTGCTGATGATGTTTTTAGAAATAATTTAGTGTTTTATTTCTAGGTATCTGATAATTGAAGTGACTTAGAAACTGCAGTTTTCTTTTTTTAAAAACATTTCATGATTAAAATACAGAAAAGTACAGAGAATAGCAGACCCATTGTATTCATTACCCATAATTAGTAAATGCCATTTTTCTCATATTTGCCTCATCTTTTCATTTAAAGAAATAAAACCTTATAGATACACTTGAGGTTTCCTTTGTACCCCCTCCTCAGAGCCATTTTCCTTCCTGCTTCCTGAATGGCAACCACTCTCATGAATTTGGGAGGTAGCCTTCCTGTCTATGTATTTGTATTTGACTAATATATATATATATATATTATATATATATATATATATATATAGTCACAAACAATACACAGTTTAAAATGGTATAGTTTTATAGTGCAACTCCAATATATCTACAACTTGTTTTTCACTCATTTGTTTTTAGGTCTATCTATATTTAGTGAGTTCATTTACCTGTTCACTTAACAGTGGGAAACAGTTGTGAAGAAAATATTCTATTCATTGGTTAAAAAAATTTCCTTTGGCCATTAGGGGTGCCAAGGCAGCATTAATTGGCTTTCTTGCTACATGTTGGAGAGAGGCACAAAAGGCAGCCTATGTTAAGGGTCTTGAAACCTACCTTCCTCCTTTGCTGCTTCTCCAAAGAAACTAAGCCATGTGAGTGGATAAGTATGATCACAGTCTTTTGAAGTTTTACTACAGGAATTATAATAAAAACTGTACAAAATGGCTATAACTTTTGCTTTCACATGCTGAAGATTTCATGAAATGGAATAGTCTTTAAATTCTATCCAGGAAGAGGTTCCAAAAGCTCCTTTTAGTTATTATAACTTACTTTGGATAGTAGCACAAAAATAAGGATTTACTATAAAATTCGTGATTAATCCATTTCTCTTCCTTTTTTCATCACTAAGTCTTGCTGATTCTACTTCAGATAGGTGTTTTTGATTTGGCCTCTTTGCTCTTTTCCTATTGCCCCTCACCATCTTAGTTTAAGCAACCCCTCCTTGCTTTTTGCCTTAACACGTCATCACAATTCTGTTTATTCTCTTAAATGACTTTCCTTAAAAGTTTTCTCCCTTGCCTATCCTCTACAGTTTTTCTATCTTCCTTAAAATAAATTATATGCATGTTATTTTCAGCTTTAAAAACGGAAGCTAGCCTTCTATTGCTAAGAAATAAAGCCCAACTAATCTGTCCTTAGATCACATAAGATGCTTCAACGTGTGACCACCTGCAGCTTGTCTTCTCTTCCTAACTCCCATCACATTTTTCCTCTTAGTATATTTCAGCCACAGCGAATCTGCCATTCCTGGATATGCCATGTCCTTTGTCACTTCAGGATGGAGTAGGGCAGGCAGACAGAAGAGAATAAAGTCTAATATATATTTATATTATCACTTTTTTCCTACCTTCTTGAAAACAGCTGTTAATCTTGTTTTACAGGAATTTTTACTGTTTACAACCCTGTGGCATTTGGAATTCCGTTGAATGACATCTTTAGATGCTAGTATGTCAACTTTAGAAAAGAATGATGTAGTTCAGAACTACTGGGATGTTCATGTACAAGCTTTTGTCCAAAATGGCACAGTGAGCACAAAAGGTGACTACTTAAAGTATATATTTCTATACTTGAGTCCTAATTTAAGATTAGAGTATACCAGGAAGCTTTAGTTGGAGCATTACCTGCAAGTATTTATAGATTAAGACTTACAATTTACACTGGACTGCAAAGTTTTATACATAATAACAATTCTTATTCTTGTGGAACTTGCAATATTAGGTTTTGTTGTACATGTTGTCGAATGGCCTTTTAAAATGCTCTACCCATAGTGTTTCTAGCTGATAAAACCTAGTGTTTATTTGAACAAATCCTCAGATAATATTTGATCCACAGCTCTTGAGCTTTTGATGATCTGAGACAAAAGCATAGAAATTAGATTTCTGGGTTCTAATGTTGAATTTTATAAATTGGTTTTGTAACTTTTCTATGACTTTATAGAAATGCAATAATTTCTCATTCATCAGTTCTGAGAAACTACCAGCAATTCCTAAAAAGAGGTTGAAATGCCTATGATTTGCTGTAGGGGGTAACACAAATAAAAACTTTATTTGCATTTAAATCCTTAAATGATTTTTGAACTTTTTTCTGGTATACACTATCCTTCCTTACAGTGGTTGTTAAGTGGGAGAGAAGAGGGCAGGCCTAGGTTGGGGCAAAATGTTTTCAAACTTAAGTATCTGATTTTCACATCAAAGGCAGGCGAGGTTCTTTAGGAATAAAGGGACTTAAGGGTCTGAAAAGATAGATGTGTGGCCATGTGTGAGTGGATAAAGTATTTGGATGTATCTGGAATCTGTCTGCTGTCTCATAACTTAGAGATAGTCTGCATATGAAGCAGCAGTTTGAGAACTCTGCCTCATTTAATTTAAAATACACTCTCAAGGTATGCCCTTCCCCTAATATAATCCTTTTGAACTTTTATTGTGAGAAATATTTTGCTCTTCCTTGACCTTATGAATTAAGAAAAAGTCTAGTTTATTTTTTCCTTCGTTTTAGAGTTTCTGTGTGACAAAGATAGAACTTCAACCACAGCAGTGCTCACTGCTCACACCACTGTACCATCTACTACAATGCCTACTCCAAAGGAAAAACCAGAGGTTGGATCCTATTCGGTTAATAATGGCAATGGGACTTGTCTTCTGGCTACCATGGGACTGCAGCTGAACATCACTCAAGAAAAGGTATATTTGTCTGTTTTTATGGATATATTCTATTCTGATCTCCTTTCAAGTAGCGTATCCTACATTCAGCCCAAGAGTAGTGTTACTAGAATGATGTCATTTTAAATGGAGATTTGATGTTGTCAAATATGTGGTGACGAAAGGAAATCTAACGGGTGGTAAACACACAATACAATGTACAGGTGATGTACTATAGAACTGTATACTTGAAACCTATGTAATTTTAGTTACCCCCAATAGATTTAATAAAAAATAAATAAATAAATGGAAATTTGATGTTGACTTGTTGAGTTTTGGTTAGTCTGGAGTTATTATAACCGTGAAGAGTTAATGTTGCTATCAAGGTGTTATCTTGGCCAGCAGGTAACCTAGCAGTTTAAAAGGACTCTGGGTTTTGTTTCCATTTGCCATCAGGTGATCAGAGTATAAGCAATTGATTGTTATGTCAGTCAATTTAATATAATCCCTTCACTTTTATCTGAAACAAACTCTAGGTTGATCTATGGGAACAGTGCAACTATCTCTTTCTCCAGCTCTTTGATGACTCAAATCATATAGATAGGCTCCAGGTTCAGGATGGCACTTCTAGTTGCAGTGTTCCACTGAGGCTACAGAGGGCATGCCAATGAACAAATCCCATTTCCACAGCCCCATGACTTAAACAGTTAGACAGATGGCTCATATGCTCCATAAAATATGTGTATTTTCATTTGGCTCAATACTGAGGGAGCTTCCCTCTTGTTTTTCTTTTTTAAAGTCTTCTGACTCACTCATAGCTTTAGGGCCTGTGCCAGCTTTGAAAGTAAGACACCATAAACTTAAGTATCTAGACAAAAGGATTTTTTTGTTCTCCACTGAGGTTGGTCTTATTAGAGTATAAGGTTTTGCTATAGACATTTATGGTTAATCTGTACCTTTCCCCCATCTTTTCCTGAAGGTTGTTTCAGTTATTAACATCAAACCCAATACAACTGACTTCACTGGGAGCTGCCATCCTCAAACTGCTCTACTTAGGCTGAACAGCAGCAACATTAAGTATCTTGACTTCGTCTTTGTGGTGAGTAAAAGATTTTTCTAAAATTAGGTTCATTCTCAGAAATTGGGTTCATTCTCTATATGCAAGTCTAAGTAGGTGGGGTGTGTGTGTGTGTGTGTGTGTGTGTGTGTGTGTGTGTCGGGGATGGATATGTATCTCTATTCCCATTTCAACACTGCTTAATTATATAGTCCATAGCCTTGTAAAACCCTCAGGGTCACCTTAGTGGTCTGTGGACTGGATTCTTACATTAATGTTTGCCAAAAGTGACTATTCTGCTGTTTTATAGACCCTAGAGTATGAGCAAAATTGACTCACATCAAAAAAACCTGTCTAACCTATCCATATATATAAAATATATGTATAAAAGATATAAAGTAATTTCCATAATATTTTTCTCTATTATTGGTTAGAAAACTCATGGTTTTCAACTATAATATTTTAGGCTCTTTGGAGGCTATACTATTGATAATAGTATCTGTAATAATAGTTAATATTTATTGAGTACTTATATGTGCAAGACTCTGTGTTAGTACGTTGCATGCATTAATTCGTTAAATCAAGACAGTTTATAATGTCAGCATTCAGATTTTTGTTCTTCATGCTTGTATCAAGGGCTGTACCTTAAACAGAAAGTTCTAGGTTGAGCATACATTCCTTACTCCTTGCTAGCATAAATTAATCATTAGGGACCTTTATTTTCACCTTCTCAGAAGCAGTTATTATCCCCACAGTTTTTTGATGTGTGTGTGTGTGTGCATGTACATGTTATAGCAAATAGGAATGGAAAAGAGGAGATAGCTATCAGTGGAAGGAACTGTTGAACCACCAACAGTTTTCAAACTGAGAGTTATTGTATAAGTGAATAAAAAACAGTTCTGCTTTTAAATCAGATTATTGTATCTAAGGATAGGGAAATAGTCTCAACATCTGATATATAAATTAGGTCTGTTGTTATTTGTTTCATGTCTTATCTTGGTTTTTTGAGTCTAAAGCCTTTTTTCTATATGGAATATGTGCCAAATAACTGAGGATTATATTAGACAAACATATTTTAGAAAGGTTTACAAAATCTTCCTTTTTCTAACATTGAAATCATTCCTCTGTTATAGTACATATATGACCAGTGAATTACTATTAGGAACGTCTAGTTAAGCTTGTCCTTTTCAATTCAGTAAGAGCAGACCTCCCCAGATACATTCTTTTTAAAATTATTGCATGGTGATTATGTTATAGTCAATAACAATGTGGAAAGTAATATTTTAGGTTCGCTCCCTTTTGAGTGGTTGAGTTGCATCTTTCTAGCTATGGTAGGATCTTAAAAGGATCATGGTTTCTCCTTACTCTCATGAAGAAATATTTAATATTTGATAATTACAATATTTAATTTGCCCAGCAGACTATTTTAAAATGCAATCCAAAATAATGACATTTTAACAATTCTGTGGGCATTTTGAAAACTTAGGAAACACCTACAGTGTCACCAGAGTTCATTGGGGCCCATCTCACCTTCAACCCTGTCATGATAGATGCTTCTAAAAAGAATGTTGAATTCAAGTGTGTTACTTGCAGGATGCTATCGTGGTATACAAAGAAGGCCTATATTTTTAAGGTGCCTACAGTTTAGCTGTAGATAGAAATATACAAATAATTACCATTTTTGTGGAAAGCCTTCCTTGAATGCCATGCTAAGGCTTTTGAACTTGATTCTGTGGGCATTGAGTACTGCAGAAGGTACATACAAAGTGGAATGAGTGCTTGACGAGAGGATAATACATTGGTGCTATGAGAGTATAGAGGAGAGAGAGTTTAATTCTGGCTGGAGGCAAGTCAGGAAGGTTTGATGGAAGAGATGGCATTCGAGCTGGATCTTCAAGTATGGGTCAAATTTGTACAAAATGGGAGTAAGTGCAAAAGTATGGGTTATCCCTGGATTAAGGAACACAACCAAGACCAGCCAGGAGAATGAGGCATATAATATGTTAAGCGAAAGGTAAGTATGGAAAAGTAGTTGGGACAAATTGTGGAGAGCCTTGAACGCTGAGCCAAGATATAGCCTAAGCAGAAGAAAGATGTGATGAGATAGTCAAGTCCTCCTTTAAGCTTCCTCCTGCAAGTTCTCTGAGTCTCTCCCTTGTTTTCATTCCCAGCTGCCTTTAACCTGATTCTAGCCTGCATTACCCCTTACCTGGATTGTTAAGCCTCCTAACAAGTCCCTCCTCTTCCTCTACTTCCTCAATGTTCTGCATCAGCTTAATGTTCTTGAAGCACAGCTCTTCCTCAGAAACCTTCAGTGGTTCTGTTTTGCCAGCAAGATAATATCTAAATTCCCTGGCAGACTTGTTCTAGCCCCTACCCCATCATGCAATGTAACGTGCATATCCAGCTTTGTTTCCTTCATTCTTTCTTCATGAATCTTATTCTTCCCTCACCCTGTTCCCTGTGCGCATCCAGTGAGGTAAGATAGCATGATAGTAACCAGCCCATAGACTCTGCAGCCACATTCTGGGTTCAAGTCCCAACTTACCAGTTACTAACCATATATACTCTTAGAAAGTTACTTCACTTCTCTGCACTTTGATTACTCCATCTCAAAATGGGGTGTTATAATTATTCAATTATGCTTCATGTGTAAAGTTTTAAGAACAGTGCTTGGCATTTAGTAAGTTCTCAAATGCAAGTGTACTTGTGATTATGCTTATTTTTTGCCTTCATGCTGTTGCCTTCTCGAATACCCTTTTCTGATTGTTTCCTAATTGAATCGTACACAGTTCAAATGGCCCATCCCTATGCTTTTGCTCTTCCCCTAGTTGGAAGTAATTTCTCTCCTTTTAATTTTCATAACTTATCACTTTTTTGTAATATGTTTATGTATAGTAGTTCCCCCTTATCCATGGGGAATATATGTTCCAAGACCCCCAGTGGATGCCTGAAACTGCAGACAGTACTGCATCTGTCTGTACTATGTTTTTTTCTATATGTACATACCTATGATAAAGTTTAATTTGTAAATTAGGCACAGTAAGAGATTAACAACAATAATAAAATAGAACAATCATAACAATATACTGTAATAAAGTTATATGAATGTGGTCTCTCAAAATACCTGGAATTTTTCGTTTTATAATTTTGGACTACAGTTGACTGTGGATAACTGAAACCACGGAAAGCAACATCACAGATAAGGGGGTACTATTGTATTTATCTTATTTTTCATGGCAGATTACAGACATGGTGGGGTCAGGATCCAAGTCTGGTTCATTTTGCTAGCTTCCTGGAACACTTTGATAGGCTACCTTTTTAAACTAAGAACTGAAATAATTGAAGTGATGGGTGATCAGATGAGTGCTTCAGAAAGTATCAGTCAAGGAAAGATTGAACTGTAGAAGCTGAAAGGCAGGGGGCCCAGTTAAGAGGTTATTGTGATCCAGGCTTGAGGTGGTGAGGGCTCAGCAAGTGACAGGAATAAAATGGAGGGAATGAATTGTTGAGTGTCTGAGAACCGTGTGACTACTCCTCTGGTCCAAAAATTGGAAACCAAATGCAGTGGAAAAGGGTTTCTCTCACATTTTGAGTTCTCTTTACATAGTTGCAGTTTATTCTACTAGCCCAGTTCTAGTCCATAGTTTTGTCTTTTGAGTAATAGTATTAGATTGCATTTCTTCTGTAGATAGTAACTGTACCTGTGATGTGTTGATTAACTGGAAGATCTTTTTTAAACAGAAAAATGAAAACCGATTCTATCTGAAGGAAGTGAACGTCAACATGTCTTTGATTAATGGCTCTGGTAAGCAAAATATTGGCCTCGGGGAAAAGAGTATGGGTTACACTGAAGGAATAGAAACCATAATTTTCTTGTTAAGAAATAATGCCTTATTTAGTGGGACAGATTTCTTGTGAAAATTATACCTTGACCACAACTTAAAATCAGTAACTTAGAACTGTAGTATTCTATCTTTTGCAATACACCATATTTTCCAAAGTATGGTGTGACTAACCTTCAGACTATAGAAACATCTATTGACATATAGGGAATGGTGTCAGATGATTACTTTATTAGTGGGTAATCACATTGTAGGGCACAAAAATGTCGAATCACTGTTATATACCTGAAACTAATGTAACTAATATAATATTGTATACCAACTACACTTTAAAAAATAAAAAAAAAAAGATAAGGAACCCAGTGATCAGAAGAACTGCTTTTTGTGGATAGACCCTGTACACCAAGCTCCAATACTTCACTGAAAAATCCTAAGAACTATCTTACTTTTAATGTTGATAGGATAAGAAGTTACTAATATATTTTTTCTTTAAAGTTTTCAGCACTGCAAATAACAATCTTAGCTACTGGGATGCCTCCCTGGGAAGTTCTTATATGTGCAACAAAGAGCAGACAGTTTCAGTGTCTGGGGCATTTCAGATAAATACCTTTGATCTAAGGGTTCAGCCTTTCAATGTGATTGAAGGAAAGTATTCTACAGGTAAGAATCAAGCAACTTTTATTAATAATTTATGTTCTTATGTTTACTTTTCCTTTGAGTCTTGGGAATTTAAGCATTGAAACAGAGAAAATATGAATTAATTCTCGACTCTTGTAGAGTTCTCATAGCCTTAAGCAAGTTATATCACTCTTTATTTGTCTCATCATTTTGCTTGAACTAGATTTTTTTTGTGATCTGAAAATCATTTGTGACAAAGTTCTTAAAGCTAAAAACTGATAGAAGCTTTAAATGAGCTTTACTTAACGTAGGGGCACTTCCCCTAGGTTTTAGTTTGTGGGAAGGATGGCACTTGGGAGCGCAGCTTTAGGCATCTTGCATCTGCCTTCTTGGGGCCATCTTATCACTGGAAACGTTTTCATACTTGAATAAAGCAGTTTGGTCTTATTTTGTTGAGACGAAAGATTGCAAGTAAGCAAAACCTCAAATATTCATGAACTGTGGTTTAGCTGCAGAATAATCTGGAGGGTTTTAAAAACATGGTAGTTTTTATCAGATTTTTTAAAGAAACCTTTGTGAAGGGCTCATTACAGTGTTTATATGAATATGAAAGATGCATTTGGCATTGCAAGATTAAAATTTTCATGAAGGAAAAAAGTACATAGAATTCCTTAATAGAATTGCCCTTTTAAACCAGTTACCTAAAATTGGGGGTTGAGGATTACAGTGTTGAATACAGCTATTCCAGTCATTCATAACGTTTTTAACAATTAATTCCATGGTTTGGAAGGAAATTTGGAAGCTGTTTTAAAAGTGAATATGCTATGAGCCTTTGAACAACTTTTGCAGTAGTGCTGAATACCCAGCCCGACTCAAGACAAAATAAATTGGGCTCTTCACTACCATTCTTGTGACTAGAGAGGTTAATGTGTAATTAAATTTTTTTTTTCAAAAATTCATTTTCCCTTTTGTCTGTTTTTTTTTACTTCAATTATTTTTATCCTTGAATAGTTTTATTTTTGAGTCTTTATCTAACTCCCCGACATTATTACCCTAATTTAAGATCCAAATTTGTGTTTAGAATTTAAAATCATTTGCAGTGTAATTTTAGCTTAAGCCTGTTTATGTAAGTCAGCTGTAATAGAGATGAGATTTGTTCTTTATCTGATTTGAAATTTTGATTTTTATGTTCATAGCATTAAAAATGTCACCCAGAGGAACATATGATATTTAATAATGAATGCAAAACCTTTTTGTGGAACTAGGTTCTTGACCATGGGTACTTGTAAATATAACACACTGGTAATACTTGACTATATAGGAAGAGGAAATAGACCTGCAGTAAAGTAAAAGAATGTTGATTGGATTTTCCTGGATCAGACTGCTCCCTAGAAATAGAAAAAAGTAGCCCTTTTAGCTGCTAGTACTGACTGGATTGATAAATGTAATAAACACACTTAAATTAGTAAGAGGTCCCTGTTTCTTGACTTTTGTAGCTACTAAAATCATACTGTAAGTCAGGGATCTATATACTTTTTCTGTAAAAGCCCAGACAGTGTTTTATGTCTGGAGGCCATGTGGTATCTGTCACAACTATCCAACTTTGCTATTGTAGCCTCAAAGCAGCCACAGACAACAAATGAGTGTGACTATGTTCCAATAAAACTTTATTTGTGGATACCAAAATTTAAATTTCTTATAATTCTCATGTTTCACAAAATAATCTTTTGCCCCCCCCCCATCATTTAAAAATGTTTAAAAGCCATTTTTAGCTCTTGGGCCAGATTTGGCCCACAGGCGATAGTTTACTGATCTCTGTTCTAAAGGACTACAGAGCCAGCCTGGCGATTCCAATCCCAATGATTAAACCTTCCTAATCTGATCCCAGTCTCCCAAAAGATATTCACTCTACCACATAGAGCCTAATCTGGCTATGTTAAATGGGTTATATTAGCTATCTTCATTTTTGATAAAGTAATACTCCTATTTTGGAAAGGACTTGGAATAGAAATGAAACACATTTACACATGTATGTGTTTACTCACAGATATGAGTATATCTGCATTCATATATATGAATACTATATGTACACACGTACAAGAATAGAATGGAAGGGCAAATAAGTTTTAGGATTTTAATTCTAGAGCAATCCATAATTTTCTTTAGCTTTATCATTAAAATGTACCTGTCTTAATTACTTAAAGTTGAACTTGTAAAAGCATTTCTGACTTTTGAATCAACATCTTTTACTTTTAGACATTCTTTTTTGATTATACTCATTATGTGTTACACACTTTTTCTCACCAACAGCTCAGGAGTGTTCGCTGGATGATGACACCATTCTAATACCCATTATAGTTGGTGCTGGCCTTTCAGGCTTGATTATCGTTATAGTGATTGCTTACCTAATTGGCAGAAGAAAAAGTTATGCGGGATATCAGACTCTGTAACACTAATCCATATGTGATCTCTGTTACAAAATATTAAAGCAAGTACAAGTTCCAACATGCAGTACTGTTCAATTCAAGGTATATTTAGTTGTAGTTCTGATCTTAGAATCTGGGATTTCACAGTTAAATACAAACACCCCAAAACTATAAACTACAGATTAATCACATGATTATGCTTTCCCCAACCAAGGGATGTAAAACTATTATTTCTACAGCAAAAGTCATGTGCAAAATCACCTGGATTATAGGTTCTATTTTGTCTTGAGTTATTTGTGTTTTCACTTTAGATATTCTGACTAGAAATAGTTTAAGAAAAAGTTTTCAAAATTTTTTTTTCCTGCATGTAGTCAAATTGAGACAACACATTCTACAGTGGATTTGTACTTGTTTCTTTTTTTCTGTGATTTTGTTTGTAGGTTAACTTAGCTGCTTTGACATTGCTGCATATTTGACCTATGAGAGATATGCCAGTATATTTGAACAGTCTAGTATTATTATGTTCTTAGCAATGAGTGCTTTCTTAATGTTGTTTGAATATATTTGTGTTTAATGTGGCTATAATGACAAAGATACAAAAGCTTATAAAATTTTAAAATAAGTGTTAAACTTATTAAGTATTTTTTTAAGAACTGGATATTTCATTCTTTTAAATTGCAAGATACAAAACTATTCCAACTGGGCATTTCAATCCATTTTCTATGTGCTTTAGAGATAATGGATAGGCAGTGCCAGTTTGGGGCATTAGTTCTTTGTACCCATAAATTGGCCTATGTATGCAGTGCTAAAATTAATGTAGACTTCTCTCTAGCCTCCCTGTATCCTTGGTGGCAGTAGTACGTTTTATTCCTTTCTTGTCTTTTCTTTTCCTTACAGAAATGACAGTATGTTCTAGAACCTAGATAAAGAAGTGCACTTACACTTAAAAAGTAATCTGCACCTAATCCATAAGTCTTGGTCTTCTCTTAGTCCATTAAAAAGTTGGGGGTTTTTTGTTTGTTTCCAGCTTACATTGATTGCTACAACATTTACTAATTTAGCTTTCCCATTTAAATGATTTTGTGCTAATCGAAACCTAGATTATTATCATTCATTGTGGTAGAATCATGATTAATTCATGTATTTTGTGTTCAGTTTTGTCCTTAGGGAGATGCACCAATTTCCCATTTACCGTATGCCACCTAATGTTTATATAAGAAAGCAAAAAGTTTCAATTTGATAGTTAACACATGGAGTATTTCTTGCTCTTTCTGTGAGGTTTTTTAATTGGAATGGCTGAACAAATATTTTTAAATTGTTAATATGCAGCCATTGATGGTTCCTGAGGTTTTTTGGGGGAGTGGGAGATTATGTGTCCCTCCCCCCATTCACTAGAAAATGAGATATCTGGATTCCAAAATATTATTGACATTGAATTAATTTGGTAGTCTAGCTACACACACAGACGTATAATCGCACACACAAGCAATTGCATGTTAACGTGTATGTCTATAACTATCTTTTGAATTATATTGGAGTGCTAAAATGTTTTCTCTCATTTAAATTTGCTCTCATTTTAGAGTAGCCTGAAAAATCTTACTGGCTCAGAATCAGATTCCTCACCTGCTGTATACTGAGCTGTATTGTCAGCTTAAGGCACTTTTTAAAGACTAAATATAAATCTGATTTTTAAAAAATTATTTTTTATTTATATAGTGTCATAGTGTAAGATTGTTAACCTTAGAAGACTAGATAACTTATAAGAATGTAGGCCTCAGATATTTCTCATGAGTCAAAACAAAGCAACTTTTAAAAAAAAAAAAATTGGAAGCACAAGTGGGTGGCGCTGGCTTAATGCTGTTAATGTTCCTTAAAGTTTCTATGTTTAGATTGTATACCTGATTTATATTAAAATACCTCTGATTAGCACTGTTTTCTAGAAAATCTGACTTCATTGAATATTTTTGTATTTTACATGGGCCAGTTTATATACGGTTATTTACATTATTATTTCCTATAGCCACATGTTCTTTGTACCTTTTGTAGTTTAATTTGCTCTACTGTGTTTATACCTCAATGGTCTAACACTCTGTATGGTTCTGGATAATTCTCATGTTTTAGCATTCGTATAAAGAGACTGGTCCGTGTAAATACTTCTCATGTCTTTTTTCTCAAATGTTTAAACCACTAGTTGATGTATAGTATTTCTCTTTAGATATTTGCTTGTCCATTTGCTCAACGTATTGCTTCTAAAACAAACAATAAAAATTATTTTATTTCTTAATAAAATTTGCTCACATTTTTTCCCATTGGTTAAAGTCAAGATTTTGTATACCACATAATGGCAATTCCGTCCCAAAGGAAAAATTCTACAAATGCTTAGAAGTAGAACTAAATTATTTCCAAATGTTTTGTTATACTATTACCGTTGGAAAAGTGGCCCCATACATAAGTTTCTACTGATGCTTGGCTGGCTACAGAATAAGAATCACCTGGAAAGCTTGTTGTACAAATTCAGATTCCAGGTGCCATTCCTAGGAGACATAATTTAGCAGATCTAGGCTAAAATGTGCATGCATGTGTGCGTGCGTGCGTGTGTGTGAGTGTGCATGTGTGTGTGTAGCTCCCCCAATGAATCTGGTAGCCAGTTGGTGAACCAGTGATCAAGAATATTCATTTCTTTGTAAAAGCATTATTGTACAGTTCTCTCAACTCCTAAATTGAGGCTGATATTTAATATCTGTACATAGCAGCTGTACACTTCAGTCATACAATCCGAGCTATTGATCTGAACCAAAATAGGATTACATGCAATCTCTCTCAGATACCCTAAAATACTTGAACCTTAGTATATCACACACAAAAAATTTAGCAAACTAGCTAGTAACTTTCCTCTGGATTACCCAGTTAAGCCATGTGACTGCCAGTTAATCATCACAGCTCCCACTTCTGCTGCTAGTTACCATGTGACTTTGTCCAAGCTGCTTAACTTCTGGGGTCTCAGTTTCTTCATCAGGTGGGGCTGAGGCCTTTAAAATCTTGTTGCTCTATTTCTTTGAGTGGTAGTTTCCATTTCAGTGAAGACTTCAGTATTTTTAGTAGGAATCTGATAAGAGCCTTGTTATGTATTAAGAACTTACTTTACATACAGTGTAAAACACACCATCTGAAATTTATTATATTCTTTAAGAGAGATTCTTATAAGATTTGGATATTTTTAAGATAGTATTTCATCTCTGTGTAGGTAATGTTAAATTGGCTTAGGCTCATCTCTCTCCCATCTACCTCCTTATTACCTTTTATCCTGGTAGCTAACTTTCTGTATCAATAATTGCTATATCTTGTTTTTGAAAATAGTATAGACATGTTTGGGTGATACTGAGTAGCCTCAAGTATCTTTTCAGATTATGTGTTATACTTAGTTTGATGATAAATCTAAAAGGTGTATAATAAATAAGATGTCCCATTAGAATGTGATTCTTAACACTGATTTTTCAAAAGAGAAATTTGACTCAATTGGCTTTTAAGAGTTTTTGTTTTATTTCTTGTTATAAACGTATGTCTCAGATTTCTAAGTCGCACTGAAATTTTTATTTCAAAGATTTCTAAACAAAATTGAGGGTAACAGTATTTTTAATCTACATGAAACTTTTCGTTGAAATTTCAATGGCTGTGAATTTTTTTTATCTTTAAAATCTTCACTGCTTCTGCAACTATTAAACTTCCACAAATACACTCTTCCTTTCCCCAGAATTACTTTCAATACAGTCTCAAGTGTACATTAGTCAATAGGTCAAATTAAAATGACTTAGAGAATGAGATTTTCTTTTCTTCAGCTTGCAATCTTATTAAAATTACTGTTTTACCAAAATTTTTTCCATTACCTAAAGAATTCTTAAAGGTTGAGTTTATAAAATCAATAATTACTATTAATTAATATTTCACATGCTAATTAAAAGCATTTTAAGTAAGTGACAGCATCTAGAAAGATCTTTGTATTAGTAGAATTGCCTTTTTAACCTACTCTGGAAATATTTGTCTTACGTGAAAGCCTTATGGCAGTATTTATGAAAATTGTTTCAGTACTAGGTTAAATACCCAATTTGGGAAAGAGAACTATGAATCCATTGCCAGAATAAGAAATTAATCTTCTAATAATTTTTTAAAAAACAAAGTTATATTAAATCCAATGCATAATACTTTATGATACATGTCATCTAATAGTTTATGTTCTGGGTTGTAATTTGGGAAATTGAAGGGGAGGAGCTAACTGGGTACTCTTAACACCATATATTCAGAAGTCACACCTGGCAACCTCAGCTATCTGGATTTTTATCAGAACCAAGAAGCAGGTTAAAACGATCATTGAACTGGCAGCCAAAGTTGATGTCATAAAGTCTATAAACTTGTTCCCAGTTATTGCCCCAGAAGCTAGTCTGGCACACTTCTTAAATGCAAGCACAATTAGAATTGCCTTATGTCTTGTTCATTCTTATTTTCAGTACAATTCTAATAAGCTTTATCTGATTTACCCATCCCTGATAGATTACAAGCTAGGAGAATCAGGGCATTAAGAGGCACAGAAATGGAAAATAGTGAGAAGTGGTGATTCAGCATTCTAGCCTTCTTCCCACTCTGCAAATGGATCTACATCTGCACCATTCATTCCTTCCTCCTCTCCAGTCTCAGTAGGTTTTCTTTTCCTGGTCAGTGCTTCTGGAATCCCATTTATCCTACCTCCTAGGAGGCCATGTACCATTCAGTATCCTCAACCTGTCAAGTGCTAAGGGCTCTTTTCTTTATCCACCCTGGAGATATCCTTTCTTGATCCTCTATCCCACTTCTAACTACCTTCCTATTGTCCTCTCTTCTAAACTTCTCGAAAAGGAGAGGAGTATTGTGTGTTCCCCCATCCCAAGCTCTTTATCTTCTACTGATCACTTCCATTAACTACTAAACCTGCAGCTTAAGTTTGATTTATAGCCCCACATTGCTAGATCCAATCAGCATTTCCCAGACTTCTGTAATATTTTACACTTCTCCCATTCTACTTGAGCCTGTCCTTTGGCTTCTGTGGCACCATTTTCTACCTGTCTTTCCTACTTCTTTTTCCTGCTCCTTTATCCCTCAAATATTGGTGTTCCCAAGGATTTTGTCTCTGGTCCTTTTTTATTACTCTCCCTCACCGAGAAATACTTTTTTCCGTTGTTTGAACTACTTCTTACGTTCATCAACCACTTGATTGGACACAATTATCTTAACTTTAGCAGATCTAAAACTGAATGTCCCCCTCTTCCACATGTCCCTCTCTACCCTCCCCCACTCCACACGCAAATTTACCCCCCCACACAAAAATAACTATAAATAAAACTGAAATGCATATATTTTTCTATATTCCCTATTACCATGAATAGCATCAGCATCTACATAATCACTCAAGCTTGGAATTGGAAGCCATTCAATTATCTCCTGCCACACCCTGACATGCATTTGGTCAATTCTGCCTTCTAATTAGATCTCTAGTCTCTCCCTTATGCATCTGCACTTCGTTAACCCAGTTTAGGATCATATTTTGGATATCTGGACTCTAGCAATAGAGACGCCTCCTACCTAAGTATCACCAGTTTTACATCTGCCATAATTTCTGAAACAAATATCCAGCTTAAAATCCTGCTGCACTTTTGGCCATCAGTGTAAGGCCAAATTATCTAGAGCATACAATGCCTTTGTGAGCTCGTTCTAATACCTTTGTCTGCTGCTTTTCTAGCCAGGAATACCTCTTGATCCATTGTTCTAGCTATGCCAACCTACTTGCATTCCCCCTGAAGTGCCGTATTTTCTTACCCTCCTTATTTTTGTCTGTGCTGTTCCCTATACCTGGAATGCTCTTTCCCCATTACCTACATGATTAATTCCTACTCGTCCTTAATAACTCAGCTTCAGTGTCAGTTTTTTCAAAATATGTTTTGTGTAACAAGATTGAGTATGCCTCTGAAATACTTCTATGACACTGTGTGTTGTCTGCCCCTATTATAGCCTATTTTGAAATGATAACCACCAATTTTCTCACCTGACTCTCACACTAGATTGAACATCTTGAGGCAAACAATTGTGCTGTCAGGGCAAGTTTATATCTTTTCCCACTACTAAATGACCCAGTTGCTCTGCATTAAGTTCTTAGGTCTGCATTGTATAGTTGTTCATTTAGTGCATTTCATTAATACTTCACAATTTGCAGTGTTCCTGGAACTATGCTTCAATATCATACAAGTTTGCCTCTGAAAGCTTACCACCTGATCATCAAGGAAAGGCTAATGATATTCATTCATTATCTTCTGTTTAAGAAACCTGGGAAGTATGTGGTCATTTTATATATCCTTCATCCAAAATGACTGCATTTTAGGGAGTACTTAAAAGCATATGATTTGGTTATTTGGAAAATGACTTTTGTGGAACATTTCATTTGCTGGTAATGAGTGCCAATGGCTTGTTACCTTGGTGTAAAAAAAAATGTGTGTTGGAAGTACTGTTGTTTTAACCTAAACTTTACAGATTTGAAATCTTGTCACTGTTTCTGTACTCAATTGTCCTTACTCCACATCTAGCTCAAGATTGCAGTGCTGCTGACAACTTCCTTGTACCCATAGCGGTGGGAACAGCTTTGGCAGGAGTACTTATTCTGGTGATGCTGGCTTACTTTATTAGTCTCAAGTGCCCATCACACTGGATATGAGCAATTTTAGAACCTGCAATCTGATTGATTATATAAAAGTACGTGCAAATAACAAGATTTTCTTGTCTCTTAGTTTTGAAACACTTTGCTCCTTAAGATTAAGATGTTGAAATTAATTCTTAAATCAGTCCCAACATTTTGAGTTAAATCTTTATTAGTAAAAACTCTTCTCTTTCATCAGCTTAAAATAAAAAAAAATGTTGTATTTACTGGTCCTGAAGTCAAACTTGTTTAAAAGAACCTCAGTGTACAATGTTCTTAGGTCTGTCTTAAGAAGCCTGGGCCAAATTTTGATCCTAACCCAAGATACCATAAACTTATTAACATACTCATTATATGAATAAAATATGTAGCTGTCTCTTAATGGAATTAAGTATTATTTTACTATCAGTGTTCTGTTTCAATGTATAAGAACTATCCTGATTTAAACTCATCACAATGCTTTTGCATATAGTTCATTAAATAAATATTGATGTGGCATAAATACCTATCAGATAGGCTTAAACTTGGTTTTCAGTCGAATGTCCTCAGGACCATCAGCATTTTTTAGGTTATGTTATTTTTTGCTGATTTCTTTGAGTTCAAGTTAAGAATGAAGTAATATCTTGGGCTTGTGAATTTTCCCCCTAGGTAAATAACAGGCCCAGAAGACCGCAACAGGACTTAAACTAGCTTCAGAATAAGTTTCTTAAAAATTGTTCCTTTTTCAGCAATAGAGACAGAAAAGATTCAAGCATATTTAACCACTTGCCTTTTTTTCTTGTATTATTCTCTTCTTTGGATACCCAATTAGCATTGAAGGATAGAAATATTCTGTGAACTAATTAGGACAGATTGTGTTGTTTCTCTACTTCATCTTGTTGATCTCTAGAGCATTAAAATTTATTTAGTGTTGTCATTAGATTGGTACTTATGAAATGTAAGCTAATAGCAATCTCAGAAGGGATGCAGTAAAGCACAGCAACTAGGATCTTGCTTCTTTAAGATGGCCCCTGTGGAGCAGAGCATATATGGAGGGGTAGGGAGAAGCTGTTGGCATTAAAATGAGCTAGATAATCAGTCCCTATTGAAGCATACTCCTTGTTATAAATGCAGCACAGATATTGAATGTATAGACAATAAGTAGGAAGCTTAATCTTAGACTTGAGAAGATTTTCACATTGAAGTGATTATTTTAATAATTCATTCTATTTATATATTAGCTAGTTCAGAATTTCTGTAACTCAGATTATAGTATTTTGGTACCCAGTTATCATCTCCCAAGGCTTACAGTAAAATACAGTAAATCTGTTCAACAAAGGCTACTGTAATTATGAAAATTCATGTACTCAGAACCTTAGCAACTGGTTTTCTTTTTTATGAATGTCAAAATTGCAAGAGGAAGAAAAGTAAAATTAGAGGAAAATACAAGTCATTACTTAATTGTAAATCATAAAAATATCAATCACATTTTGTTAGTTGCATTCGACTTATACTGGAAAGGACCTTAAAGATTATTTACTCTAACCCTATAATTTTACAGAAAAGGAAGTGACTTCACCAAGGTTACATATCTAGTGGGTGACAAAACCACTAGTAAATAGTAAAACTAGTTTAAACTTGAAATTATGAGCTCAGAATGGGACACTTAGAGCTGCAAGTACTAACTACTTTCCATAAATAACACATGATCTCAACTTTGTTTAAGTGGTTTTTAAAAATTAATTAATTTATTTTTATGGTGACATTGGTTAACAAAATCCAGTAAGTTTCAGCTGTACACTTTAACAGTAAGGCATATATTTGTTTACACTGTGTGTTCACCTCCCATAGTTAGATTTCTTTCTGTCACCACATATTTGCCCTCCTTTACCCCATCTACCTCCCTGCTACTAAGTATTTTTTAAAGTACTGAATATTGGCTTTTTCAATTATAATATACTGAAACACTCCTATTTTAATCTCTGTTTGCTACTTTAAAATCTAAACCCCCTTGGATGGGATCACAAACATGGGAGGAAAACAGAAGGGACCACCTGATGTGTATCAGATGCTTTAGAAATAATATTGTATTTAATCCTCAAATACCTTATGATATAGGTATTATTACCATCCTTTTACAGATGAGTAAAGTGAAGCCCAGTTTAAATAACTTGACCAAGGTCCTTTAGGTAGTAACTGATGCAGTCAAGATTCAAACTCAGTTCTGAATCCAGAGCTTAAATTATACACTGCACATACTGCCTTCCTGGTGGTCCAGTGGCATGGACTGCAATGTACTAGATTCTGCTATTTCTCTTACCAGCCACTGCTCAGCTAAAAATAATTGTATATAGCCCAATAATTACCTATTGCCTGTGTGAAAAAAAAATCATACCACATTTTCTTGATCCTAAGTCCTTTTTAACTTAAATTTTATTACTCATGTAGAATTCTTATTTATATTTTAATAATAGTTGTGGCAAGGGAGAAAAGGAGTAGGGAAATACACACACAATGCTCTTAAGTGTAGATGATAGTTCTTTTCCCCAGTGCCATTACATGATTAAACATAAAATCTCCCCATATTAGGCAAGCATAATTCTGTGTTTTGGATCTTTTCCTGTTCTTCCTTAACTTCTGCTTTTTTTGTACCGAGGAATTTGGTGTGATTTGAGATGAAGAGATAATGAGAGCTGCAACAGGATCAGTTGCTTAGAAATATTTGGGTGCATATAGAGAAAATAAGAAAATCGAGTAATACTCTAAAAGACTAACTTGTGTACACTTTCAAAATGCTCTTTTCCTGTTTGCTTGTTTCTGCTTAATTGCATTCCTTACTAATTTTCTTTTCTTGCTTTCTGTCTGTTCTTTTTTAACAGCTGAAGAATGTTCTGCTGACTCTGACCTCAACTTTCTTATTCCTGTTGCAGTGGGTGTGGCCTTGGGCTTCCTTATAATTGTTGTCTTTATCTCTTATATGATTGGAAGAAGAAAAAGTCGTACTGGATATCAGTCTGTGTAGTCAATTAAATATAGTGCTTTTGTTTTTTGCTATCACATTTCCATTGGCTAAACGCCAGAAATTGTTGTGCAATCGATTGTTTAAGATATGCAGACTAACCTCAGTGAATTGTTAGCTAACTTGGGCATGAGTAGCACTTATTTAAGAAAAAATGTATTAAGACCAATTTCTCTTTTTTTTTCTATTTTTCCTTCCTTTGTTAAAGTGTAATGGAAAAAGAAAAATTGTGGCTTAGAATATGTTTTTTTAGTAAGTAATAATTTTAAGCCTCTGTATCCAATTATGAAAGCATTTCTACTGAATTATAGTTTTATATGTTGCAGTTACTTGTATTTTGCTACTTTTTTGACATTATTTGCAATATCAAAGCTGTTAGAGAATTTAATTTGTTTCAGGAAAGAAATTCAAGAAAATAATGAATTCATTTTCATTGCAGGCAAACATAAAACTTGGCTCATAGTAAGACTTCCTTTCCCGACCTCCTGATCAGGACTACTTAAATCTATATTTTTCTGCTAGTTAAAAAAAAAGAGAAAAAAATGGTTTCAAGATATTGTGTTTAATAGCAAAAGTCTGGCTGTTTTCTTCATTACCGTTTAGTGGCTACTATATTTTAACAAGGGTGCATTTTTTTTTCCTTCTGGAGTTTGGAATATATGATTTCAGACATGACATTTATGTTAAAGGATGATGTAAGATCTTCAGCTTTTTTTTAAGTTGTTAACATAAGGTGGATTATGGTTTTTTAGGGTTATAATTTAGAATGTTTTTTTTTTCCCCTTAGAGCCTTAACTTGAAAGTTAATTCATCCTCGTATATAATCCATTAAAAAACGAAACAACGAAAAAACCTTCTATACTTTGTGTATCTTCTGCACTCTCCCATTCCCTATGTAAGTAAGTTCTAATTGATATTTTTAATGTATTGATTTCTTTCTTCTGAAAGGAGCAAGTGCTAACTCTAGAAGCAAGTGGGTCCTGAAGTGTCATCAGTCAGATGGCTGCCTCGCCAAGGTTGGACTGGGATTATTCTGTAAATTTGTTGACCTTTATAGAGATTTATATCCCAGTAGAGACATTCAGTGGCTCTGGCTTTTGGAGTAAGGCACTAGAGACCACTCATCCCAATATCTGTTGAATTGTGTTTTGATCTGGAAGCACAGTGTTTTATTTCTCTAGGGCCCACATGGCTGCTTTGCTCACCTGTTATTAGCATAAGGCAGGTGTTTATTTTATCAAGCTATTTTATCTCTATATAACTAAAAACAAAAGTTTTCAAAGATTTGCCTTCACTTCAAAAGTGTTCTGTGGAATAAAAAATTAAGCTTAAACCTTAAGTAAAGGTAGTTTGTTATTAAATCCAAGGATCAAGTCCCATCTACCTCTCAGTACAATATAGATGCTTACCACTGTATTGTTGCCCTTAACTGATGCCAGAACTCTTTGCCTATAACTGAAATGAGAACATTTTGTTAAAAAGAAAGAAAATTCATCAACAGTTTCACCTATATGCATATCTTTAAAGCATATGTTCCAAACTGGAGTAGAAAGTCAGATTGCTCAATTACCTCTCCTTTAGCACTCTCTAGTTCTATCTTGCAGATTCAAGCCCTCTATTTTCTAAGTATGTAAAGAATGTTTTCTTCTAAAATGTTTTCCTGTGAAAACAATTGCGTGTTATTTGGTCAAAATGATGGCACCATAAAGAACAGTGGCCTCATTTCATTATATATTTTTGAGATGATTGTCTAGAAGCCAGATTATTTAAATCAGCTTGTGACCTTGTTAAATAAATCGATTGGAAATTCAGATATATTCAAAATTATAGGTTCATTTAAACATATTCTTCCTTTTAGGTAGGAGATTATTATCACTAGTTCTTCTTTAGGTATCGTGGCTTTATCTTAGATAATTAGCAAGTGTGTGTTTAATACTAACAAGAAAAAAAAACACACTTCAACTCCAATAAAATACAGGAAGCCCCAACTCTATGAACTAAATGTTCAATTAGCTTTGCCCACAGAGTTCATTTTTACGTCAGAACAACAATGGATCAGACTGTAGGATCTTGAGCTCACAAATAAAAACAATTGTTTTCCACCCAAACTTCTTTGGAAGAACTGATGCTTGCAGCTAAGCAAAGATTTGGATATATCAATTTAATGGACTAAATAATACTTGCAAAATAAAGCAAACTGTAGTACTCCTGTTTGATCTGATATGTGTAATTTTTAGATCTGGATTAAAAAAATAATAAAGAGCACACAATCTATATCATGATGGATAACTTCATTTTTATTCTATGTGCTCAGCCTTAAGAATTTGGATTTGTATAATCTATATTCTCCAAATTCTAGTCTCGTGAATTGTCAATAGGAGTCACATGACCTCAGAGGTCTGCAAATTAACCCTGTGGCATCTTTAAGAAGGCATTAAAGCTTTAATTCAGACACTTCAAATATGGGGGCCTATCTGGTCATGAAAATTTCAAAAAAAACACAACAATGTGAATAAAATATGAAAATCTAATGTAAGAGCTTCTTAATAAATATACTTGTAGCAAATGTGTATCTGCATTGATCAACTATACTCATTGTTGAAGTTCATGCCATTCTGAGCAAGAAGTACCTCAGCAATATGGCCAGGCAGAGGAGGACCTATCCATTTTCTGAAAATTCTTTGAAATTCCTTACAACACAGTCTAATGTCCATACGTTATATGATTGTATTAAATGACAACACACTCCATTTTACGTAAGGGACATTTTTGATGGCAGAAGGAATTAAACATTGGGTCTCTCTATAGTTTTTGAGTAATAGGGTTTCATATTCTGATTGTTAAACATTTAATGTCTTTTAATTGCAGGGTGGGGGATGGCCTTACCTTCCATTTGTGGTACTTACGAGGGGGTTCTCCAAAGAACCTGTTTCTGTTGTCTCAGCTAGTTCACTGAATATGCTTCACCACCCTGCACTTCACAGGGCCTCTAAGAAGCACTTTAAGATTACTGATAGCAAAAAGAGTGGTTCTTTATATGTTGTATTGTGTATGCAATGCATTTTTAGTAGGAAAAGGCAGCTGTAGTTATTATTGAGCAGTTACAGTGCTGTGCACTTTACACACATTATTTCATTTAATCTTCACTGCAACTCTGAGGTTGGGCAGTATCATTTCCAGTTTACAGATAAAGTAACTGAGGCTTGAGTTGGTTACTTAGCCAAAGTCACACAAGGAGTAAGTGACAACACAGACACTTGAGCCCAGTTGTCTGTTTTCAAAGACCGTGCTCTTAACCACTACGCATCCTGGTTTCTAAGGAACAATCAATTTTTTTAAAAATGTATGCTTTACATTAAATGGTTACAGAAATCTTACTTCTGTACTCTTCTATCCTGTATATAGTCACCCTAAGAATGGTCTTCAGTTCTCTTAAAATTACATGAGTTTTGTCCACCCTACTTGAGGGGCAGATGGACATTGTGTGAGCATACTTTTTGAAAGATCAAACTAAGGCCAATTTGTGCTGTACCTCATCAGTAATGTATAAGCCCTCAATGTTACTTTTTTGAGAGGAGCCTCATCTAATTATTCTGATCACGTATCATTATCATTCTCCCCTTAAACTGTTCTGCACCATGAATCATTTTGACTATGCATTAGTGTGTTTAAGATACTAAATGGAACTGTCTCTCCTCACTTTCCTTAAATTAATTCCATCCCTAACCCAAGCCATCCCCTGGCTTTAAGTGCAGTATAGCCATAACACTCAGCAGTCTTTGCTAGGTGGTTCTGAGCCCCAATATGCATTTCCTATTCTCAGATCTACAGCCTTTTAAAACGGATTTCAAGGAACCCTTACCAACATACTTCAAGTTTTCAGCCCTAATCTGCAGTACTCCCCTCCCTACTTCATCTACTGTTCTCTTGTATTCACTCCACTTTAGTCATACAGGCCCTATAGCTGCTCCTCAAAGACTCCAAGGGTGCTCTCACTTCAAGGCCCTTGTAGTTGCCCTCCTTTCTACCTAGAAAGACCATTCCTCAGCTCTCACACCTCATCCTTTCATCCCATTCAGTTCTCTTTTCAAATGTCACCCAGTCAGTGAAGCATTCCCTGACCACCTATGTAAAATAGCACTCAATGCCTCCATGACTGTCCATTCCCCTAACTCTGTTTCACTTCTTACTTATCACCTATTGCCATCTGACACTATATATTTTACTTAATCTGTGTTTCATGTCTGTCTCCCACTATAAAGTAAACTTCATGAGAGCAGAAATTTTCACTGTTTGCCATTCTGTCCCCGTCCCTAGGACAGTGCCTGGCACATAGTTCACCCTGAATAAATATTTGCTGAATGGATGAGTGGTCATCTTGTATAATAGCTAAACATTTATTAAGCACTTAATACCTTATTTCATCAAACCTAAGATGCCACCAATTATAAGATAGATATGCCAATTAAACTGGTTGTGAAAAGCCTACTGATTTCAAAGACATTAAAATGTAAAAAAAATGACACATCATAGAATCAATGTGTGCCAGGTGCTGTGGAGTGTGCTATACATGGATTATATCATCTACCATTAATCCATTGAATGTATCTGGAATTCAGAGCCAAGCAATTGGAGGCAATGTATTTAAGCACTCTGCCATCATAGCCTCTCTTTAGTATGACATACTGGTTCTTGTGTCAGTTTCATTCTCAGAACATAGGTCTGTATCAATGGTTGCTATAATTTTCAATTTTAGAGCAGACAGAATATTTAATATTCATTTTCCTTCTTTTAAATGCTATATAGCATAGCATGGCAGGTGTGTCAGGATAGAACTTGAATATATTGTGATCTTTTTCTTTTCCACAGTCATTTTTTTCTGACTTTTAGTACACAGTGGGGTGATCTTAGACAAGTTATTAACCTCTCTAAGCCTAGGTTTCTTTATCTGTAAAATGGAGGTGATCCCATTACCCATCTTGTAGGGGTTTAAAGAGAATTAAATAACAATGACATCAAATACATAGCAAAATGTGAGCTTTTTTAATGGTATAGATGGGGATCTTTTTCTAAGGATGACAGATCTCAAATGTTTAGACAAGATCATGGAAGGAGGAAGTGAAGAGAGAATAGGGCTGAGATAAAATCTTAAGGAACAGACATCCACTCAAACTAGGTTTTAAAAAGAGGAATGAATTATGAAGGTATAGGGTAAGTCTCACAGAATTCAATTGAAGAAAGTACATCTGAGATTCTGAGGAATAGAGAGTTAAATTTAAAGCTTAAACTGAGAGAATAAACAGACAATGACCACAGGGAAATTTAGAAAAAGATCAATAATGGGTGATAATTTATATTGCATTTATTAAAATGTTATAAAGCCAGAATCAAATGTTAGATGGATATAAAAATAGACCAACAGTTTAACAGACAAGACACACACACACACACACACACACACACACACACACACTGATGTGTATTTGATTTTTAATAAAGATGTTCTTTTCAAATCAATGCGAGAAAGAATGGAACATTGAAAAATGATACCGAGATACAAGGTTTATTATTTGGGAGGAAATACATTTAGATGCCTATGTCATAATAAATACCAAAATAAGTTCAAGGATGACTAGAGTTCAAATTTTTAAATTATAAAAGATATAGAATCAAATATAGATGATTATATATATTATCTCAAAATAAAGAAGGCCTTCCTAAGGATAAAAGAAAAAAATGACAGTGATAAAGAAAAAAATCTCAGTATATGAAAATGTAATACTTCTGATCATCAAAATGCCACCAGACACAAATTTAAACTACAAACTTGGAAAATACTTACAAACTTAAGTATGACAAAGGGTTAGGTTAATAACCTTACTATCAAATACTCACAAAACAAGATGAATATTCCATGAATATATTTGAATAAGTACATGAATAGCTAAATCATGACAGAAGAAATATATATGAGTAAGTAAATTGAAAAAAAGTCCCATATTTCTAGTAAGCAAAGAAATATAAATTAAAACAAGATATCCTTCAAACTGGTTAAGATATGTTTAATAATGATATTTACTCTTGGCCATGATGCGGAGAACTGCCCACCAACATAACATTGAGAGTGAAAATAAAAACTTGAAAACAATCTAAATACCCAATAAAATAGAAGTAGTTAAGTAAATCGAAACATCAACATGAAAGAATGTTACATGGCCATTTAAATCCACATTCTCAATACGAATATGTGACTATGCTCATGTCTTACTGTTAAGTGAAAAATGAGTGTTAGAAAGAAACATGTACCATTATTATGTTTATATATATATATGTATAAATATATATGTGTATACATATATATGGTATATATCTGTGGATATATATGGTGTATATATATGGTATACACACATGTACACATAAAACTGCTCCTCTGCCACCAAAGAGGTGCTTCTCCCTGTCCCTAAACCTTCCTCCATGCTGGGTGCAGAGTCCACCATAGGAAGGGTCCAGATTAGAGCCAATGCCACAGTTGAGGAGGCTCCAAAAAAGTATGTACCACATCTTGTCTTGATATACATGTATGCGTATATATGTATGTGTGTGTATATATATAAATACATTACAATATAAACAGCAGTCATCTCCAGGTTTTAATTGCTTTTCACATTTCTGTTTGGTGAATCCAGTTTACTTTGATAATCAGGAAGGGCCTCAGGAAAATTATTTCCCAAGAGAGTGGGTTTTTGAATCTCCTTGGTTCTCCTCTCTCTTGCATTATACTCATAAATGACCTGGCTCCATGAGAGGACAAAGCCTCCACTCTCACAATACATCAGAGCTCTCCTCTCATTTGAAACACGCTTTTATCAAATAAAAATGATTTTATATTGTTCATTAGTCCAGTCACCTGACCTTTACCATGCATCATGCACAGCTCTCGCCCTCAAAGGGATGCAGATGCACGCTTATCACTAGTCTATTGTCTCCTGTGACACCTGAGAGGTACTTCTCCCCATCTCACACTTTTCCACATGCTGCCTGCAGAGGACCCCCACAGGAAAGACACAGATTGGAGCCACTACTTCTGTAGTTGAGAGAGGTGGGAATGAAAAGTTGATGACAAGGGGCTGTATGGAGGTGGGGCAGGAACACACCAACCACAAGATGTTCCATTTCTCGCATCTCTACCTCTGCCGGTTTTACCAGGCTGACACCACTAGGAGCCATGTCCACAATCCTCTTCTTCCAGCACCTTCTTTTCTAGCACCAACATTTCCATAGCAACCAAGCCTGACTTGCCATCTCCACTCACTTCTCTCTCCCCTAGACTGCCTCTATGACTCAGAGTCCTTCCATTACAGTCAGTTCTCAGTCAAGGTATTAACAGACCCTGTTAACTGCTATTAATTGGTAAGAGTAAAAGGTTGAGGCACTGTGATGCAATGGAAAAGGCATGGAGTTTGGTACCAGACAGGTTGGGGTTAGAACCCAGGCTTCACCAACTCCCAACTAAATGACTTTGGGTAAGTTACTGAGTTGCCACAATTATAAAATTGGAGTAAAATATCCTTTTTGAAGAACTATTAATAAGGGTATCTATTATTATCTATACAGAGCTGTGATGGTCGCCAATGGGATAATGGCCATGAAGTGTCACATAGTAGGCACTCAGTGGCATGAGTAGGTACTCAATAGGTATCCTTTATACCAGGGGTCCTAACAGACCAGAACTGGTCCCTGGCCTGTTAGGAACTGGGCCACAGAGCAGGAGTTCAGCGGCAGGTGAGCAAGCAAAACTTTATCTGTATTTGCAGCTGCTCCCTAGCACTAGCATCACTGCCTCAGCTCCACTTCAGATCACTTTAGATTCTCATAGGAACACTGGTCTCTAGTGCCAAAAATGTTGGTGCCCGCTGCTTTATACCCATTATCTTATCATCACCCCCGAAGGTAGGAGAAAGGAGCCAACGCTTTGCGGGGATCAGAGAAATTCAGTAGCTTCTTCAAGGTCACACAGCTAGTGAACGGCAGCACAGGTATATGAACCCAGGTCTCTCTGGCTTGAAAGCCTAGGCTCTTCCCTTGATAACTTACTGCCTTTACCTGAATGTGCCCAGCCCAGAATGAAGGGATAATTGACAGTCAATGCCGATGGTTCTGACCAAAGATTCATGCAGGTTGCTATGAAAAAAAGTCAGCACTGAAAAATTGGGTAATCACATAGTTATGGAAGGGCTATACCCAGGGATGGGTCTGTTTTCATACAGATCTACAGACATTACAATGGACATCAGAGTGTGTTGTGAAGCCCTTAATAAACTAATAAAATGAGATCTAGGGTGATTTGCTTGTATTACACTATGGATTACAAACAAAGGTTCTTAAACTCCTGGGGACATCAGAAACACCTGTTGGCCCAACCCCCAGGAGTCAGGTCTGGGGTGGAGCATGAGAATTTGCAATTGTAACAAGTTCCAAAGTTCCCAAGTGTCCCTGAAGCTGCTGGTCCAGAAACCACACGCTTAGAACCACCAAATTAAAATGTACTATAACATTCTCAAGTCTCATTGGTGTCCCATCCTCCAAGATCTCAGGGTTCTATGAGCAGTACACGTTGAGTATCACAAAACTAATCCCAACCCATAAAACCAAGCTTTGATTTTTACATCCCTGATGGTCCCCTTCCCCCTCAGTGTCCTCCCAAGTAACCAAGGCTTCCTGGTAATCAGGCTTCTGAGGGAAGAGAGACAGCTGGTGGGACAGGATCACTTCTGTGCTCTGCCCCATCCCTGCCCCTACACCAAGTAGGTAGCAAACCACCTTCCTTTGCCTCAGGGAACATTTGTCTTGTTAGCAGACTAAGCCTGGCTATTTTCCAGAATCCTGAGCACCTTGATGGGATTGTGTATAGGAGGAAGGGGCAGTGCTTTTGAGAACATAAATACAGGCGGGAAATTTCTACTCAGAGACTGGGCCTCAGGGAAATGGCTTCTTCATGCACATAGGGAGGGTGGACCCCAGGCATTAGGTCTCCCAGCCTAGGCAGTAACACCTCACCTCTTGTGCACCCGCGGGCCAGGGAGCAACAGAGGTGCCCATCTTTGAGGAACCATGTAGACCTGGACAGACAGGGTAGCAGAAACAATCACAAAATGGATTTAAGGCCCCACAGAAGCCCCACCCCATCCCATATTTAACTGTTATGAAGAGGAGGGGCCCTTCAATAGTGAATGAGATTGAACTTTTCACCTCAGTGGGATGGAAAATGCAGATTTAAACTGCTGCCGCTGAGCAAACCTGCCCTTAGATACCCACTACACAGAAGACACAGCAGGCAAGTACACACACTTTATTACTTTAGAATCAGAAAAAAAAAACTGACAATCGTTGAGCTTGGTGAGCTAGACTCTCAGGAGGGGGCTCTAGGATATCTTTTGTTCAGACTGGAGGCTTATCTAAGCTCCCACCCCTTGAGCTCCACCCTGGCCCCCTACTTGCTTGCAGAGCAGCTTCCTCAAGGGAGTGGAGAGCCAGCAGAAAATACACCAAGTGGAAGACATGGGGTCCAAGGGCATTCTCAAGAGTGCCTGTCCCAGTCCAGTCTATTTAAGTACAATTAGCCTCCCAAAAGAAGATATCTGTCATTAGAATTCATTTTATTCTTCATCCACTCATGACAGGAAAGGTGCCTCACATGGGGGCAAACTGGGACTGAGGGCTTGAGTGTGTATCCAACACTCTCCCAAGGACCATCCTTAAGACAGTTATCCAGTGGTCTTTCAGTCAAGACAGCTGTCCCTCTCAAGGGAAGAAATCAGCAAGAGTATCAGAAAAGTCCTAATCCTATTTTTGTGGGATATTTGCCACTGCCCATTTGTCTCCACTAAGATTAATATGATGAGCAGTTCAGTCATTTAAGCCCTTCCATGAAAGTCTCTGACTTTGCCCCCAGAATCATAGAAATGGATCTTGACATTATTTCAATAGGGTTTACCCAAAAGCCACAGTACATGCTAGACAAAGGAGACACCCCTGGGTCTACACTCTTATCTCAAATTAGGCTCTCTAGTGCCATCTAATCAAACTCATCCAACTGGGTTATAATGCATGCATTAGATAATAACATATAATTGTATTTCCTAACATATAATAACTATTTGTTCTACTAATTAATGAATATAACAATAAAATTGCTACCATCTCTAAAATTTAACATTACTTTCCCAAACCCCTTTGGCCCGTGTCAATCCCTTTTCCCCAACAGAAGCAGTAAGTTCTAACAAAATCTGTCTGCTGTTCCTTGTTCCAAGATGGGTGTCAATATGCCTCCTTTCCCCTGATTCCTTCACATTCTTTTTAACTCCAGCCAGTTGAGGTCTCACTGAGGGGAAGACTGCTTGCTGAGAGCCAGAAGGGCATGTTGTGAGGATTCACACACTGGGAGCTGGGGCTTCTTCAGCTTCGCATGAAGTTCCTGGAGTTTAGAGAAACAAAGAACAGACCCTCACCTATGAATGTTATAAAAACCAAATCAAGAAACACATATGAATGCTGCTGCAGTTTACAGCACAATAATAGCATTCTCAAGGAAAAGCAGTGTTCCTAGAATACAGTGTAACTTACGTTCCAAAAACATGGTTATTCTCCACCAAAGACCTAGTACTATGGAAGAAAGGAGGTTAAAGAGAATACAGAAAGCAGAAAAAAAGAGAATGTTTCATCATGTCAGTCACTCCTGGGTGTCAGCCAATTGGTAGCAGCCATCCAGAATCTACCACCTGTGAATTTAAATGCAATCAGAGAAATTTTCATTTAAAAGATTAATGAACATATTCAATAGAATCTCACCTTCCTTTAAAACAGTACACATTATATGCATACATGTATAATATGAAACTGGGGAAAAGAGATCCATATGTGGAAATAGATATATAAATGTGTTAAAAATGATTATTGCTTGATGATAGGACAATGAAAATTTTTGTTTGCTAGGTGTTCAGATTTTCTGTGATATAAATAAAAGTTAGTTTTTGATCAGAAGGGGGCCTCCAGAAATTGATTTCTCTTTGGAGTATGTGTCACTCTTTTTCTACATCCCTGAATTCAGTGAGGAGCTTGTTTTGGGTCAAGGCTTCCTACCTCTTGCATTTATTTGCAAGCTAAGTGTCAGAAAAAAACTAATCACACTCTATACTATAGGCTTTCCCAGTCCCTCCTCCCGAGGTCTGGGGCAGGTTTTTCCTATTGCTAGTATTCAAAGGCTTCCTTACCTTTTGGTAGCGTGGGCACTTGTCCCTGAGGTTGCTGCTTCCTTGGGTCTTCTTGGTTCCGGCTGTGCCCTGAGTAGTTTATGAAATGGCGGCCTCACAGGAACTTCTTCTTGGCCTTGGCTCTCTGGTCAGGCTGCGGGGCTATCTCCTCCTGGGACCCAACTGCAGGCCTCATGCCAGATGGGTAGATCATCCCAGTAGGCATCTGGGGTGGAAATGCGGTTCCTGCTCTCTCATCTGTTTCTGTGACTACTGTGGGTGCGCGAGGTGCTGGGTACGAGATTGCCGCTGGGAATGGTGTGGGGTACGGCACTGGCAGAGGGGTGTGAACAACCTGGGCCCAGGGACTCAGGGGTCCTGGCACATGAAGAACACCTGTTGTCAGGGGTATCTGGGCGCTCTCCCTCAGGAAATCTGCATCCTTCCTACGCTGCCTCATTTCGGCCAGCACCTTGTTCCGCTCATCTGCATTCAGAGGCCACACATCATACCCGAGCCGCTGGGGTCGGGACTCAGCTACGACCTCCCGGGACTGCTTTTCAGCCTGAAGCAGCTGCCGGCGTAGAGCTTCGCGGTCGTCCAACTGCTGCAGGTCTTCTCGCATGCGACGCAACTGCGAGACCAGCATATCGCGCTCCTTGCGCAGCCGCTGCAGCTGGGAGGCCAGAGCCCAGGCGGCGGTCTCGCGCTCTTCCACCTGCTCCTGCAACCTCCGGACCCGGTGCGCCTGCTGCTCCCGCTGCCTCGCAGCCACGTACGCTCAAGGCCAGTGCGCTCCAGGTGCAGGCCCTCTTGACGGCCCGCGGCACCTGAGGGTCAGCTATGATGGAAAGCAGCTTGTCTTCTATCTCGTTCCAGGGCCGCGAGCATAAAGTCATGTAGAAGTCCGGGCCGCCGCCATTACTGAGCACCTCTTCGTTGATGAATAGGACTATCTCGCTGTGGCGGAAACCGCTGCTGGCGTCACCTAAGTCCACGGCCATGGCCGCCGCGGCCTAGTCAGTAGACTCCTGCTGCTACTGTTGTAAGCGGTAACCGCCTACCGATAGGCTCCTCACCTCCTTGCTCAGTCCTACTTCAGTCCTTGCCCAGGCCAGGCCTGTTTGGCCTTCTTCCTTTCTCCCCCGCTCGTTCTCCTAACAAAGAGTGAAGCCGATTCACTTACCACACCAACCCCTACAGGGGGCGACGGGGTACCACGTCATAGATACGGGCTCTGAATTACGCCGCAAGGCGTGTTGGGGCTCACCAGCCTGGGCAGTGCGCCCCCTACCTGGCGGGCAAGTTGAGCGGCTGCGCTGGGCTGTGCCCGGGACCTACTTTCTGTGGCACAATGCCTCCCACAGGGCCAGACGGGTGGGTGACTGAGCTGGGGACTTCAGTTCCCTCTCCTATAATTCTCAATTGCTATATGCAACTTTCTATACAGTCTCAAGCTGTCTGCATGCTTTCCTCCTCTTCCTAAGCAGATGACCTTGGCGTTCCTCTCATTAAGAATAATGAGTTATTGAGCCACAAACTCCCTTAGCTTTCCTTGCTGAAATAAACCCTATCTTCATGCTCTAGATCCCAGCCCCTCCTATTCCATTTTCTTGGGGACGTCAATACATCTTATTCTTCCTGTATTTGTGGCATCTCCCCCGATTTCCTGGACTACTGGATATTTTTTTTTTCTCGTACAGTAAACCTGTTCAAATTCCCTCTGTCCTTAGAATAGTTTCCTCCCTCTAATCTATGTCCTGGCCTTTCTCTCTTCTTGTTAGAAAGTAGTCTACACTGTGTCTACTTCATTGTGTTCCCTTCACCATTCAGCCTGCTGCTCTTTGGTTTTTGCCTTACCCTCACCCCCACCCCCCAAAATGGTGAAAATTCCCTGATAATGTTACCAGCAGTCCCTACCTTAGTACAGAAGCCAGTGGATACTTTGAAAGTTAGTCTTCACATGATTTTTCAATAGGGTTTGATTCTATTGGCCACTTCATTTTTGACATTCCATCCTGTCTTGGTTTCTGTGACATCACATTCTATTGATGTTCCTCCTATCCCTCTGGCTTAACTTTCTGTTTCTATGAACTGCTTGTCCTTATTCCATCCAAGGCCCCAAAGTTGATGTTTCCCCAGTTTTGTCCTCAGACCCCTCCTCTTTTAATTCTATATGCTCTCCTTGGATGAGCTTATTCACTTCCATAATTTTATTTTATTTTTTATTATTCCTCCCCCACCCCTGACTTCCACCCCTGACCTATGGATGTTTCCATCTCCCCTTAAGAACTGGATTTTTGAAGGTGGGGTGTCTCCTCCCATGTGCTCGTGGCACACACCTGGGGCCTGGCACACCCAGGGGGCCTGGCGCACCTGGGGTATGGACCTGGCACACCCAGGGGGCCTGGTGCACCTCGGGTATGGACCGTGGCTCCACTGGGGTGCGAATACAGGACCTTTTGCATGCAAAGCAGACATGCTAACCACTACTCTATGAACCACCCCACACTCTCAAAATTTTAAATACCAACTCTAACACAACTGTGTATTTCTCTTAATTATTAGATCTATACATTTTTTTTTCTTTCTTTGACAGATAGTTATTGAACACATAGTATGTTCTCTTGACAAAAAGTGCTGGAAAATATTGAAAAGTTCCCAGCCCTCATGTCATTTATATTCCATTGGTGGAAATAATAAATGAAAAAAAGTACATAAATAAGCATTGTGATATGTGACATCAAGTTAATGTATAAAGTTGATGTGAGAGATAGAGACTACCCAGGGGTTTGAGATTGTCCCCTCTTAAGAGTTTAAGGAAGGTCTCTATGAAGTGACATTTGCACTGAGACTCAGAACTCCAGTGGCAAAGGTCTTGGTATAGAAAAGCTTCAAATTTT
The DNA here is from genome assembly GCA_003508835.1 of Eonycteris spelaea. NCBI lineage: Eukaryota > Metazoa > Chordata > Mammalia > Chiroptera > Pteropodidae > Eonycteris > Eonycteris spelaea. Next base: position 200,164 of record PUFA01000534.1, read on the forward strand.
TAAGGACTAGAAAAAAATCACAGTATGTTGAGAGCATGGTAAGTTAGGGAGGGAGTGGAATAAGATGATGTTGGAAATATAGACAAAAGTGTCATCTTTCATGACCTCAGAAGCAATATTAAGAATATTGAATTTTATTCAAGGTATGAGAGAGCAACACTGTAGTATTTCTAGTGGTGGTGTCATCACATCTGAACACAGTTTTACTCTGGATATTATGTAAACTAGAGATTACAGACACACTTCAGAGATATTGTGAGTTTGGTTCCAGACTACCACAATAAAGCAAGTATTACAATAAAGCGAGTTACATATTTTTTTTCCAGTGCATATAAAAGTTATGGCTATACTATACTGTAGTGTGCAATAGAATTACATTTAATAAAACAATGTATATACCTTAATTTAAAAATACTTTATTGCTCAAAAATGCTAACAATCATCTGAGCCTTGAGTCATAATGTTTTTGCTAATGGAGGGTATTGCCCCCAATTTGTAAAGGCATGCCTTTGAAGCACAATAAATGGAAGCACAATCAAATGAGGAATGCCTACATATGGGATTAAGTGTATAAATAGGGATGACAGTTTGGAAGCTGTTGCAGTTGACCCAGCAGAAAATGATCATGATTTGGCTTAGTCTAAAGTAGTGTTAGCAGATATGGACACATAGAGAGAGATTGAGAATATATTTTGAGAGTAAAATTAACAGGTATTTAGATTGTTTATATGGGGATTGTAAAGATTGAGAGAAAGAAAGGAGGCAAGGATGACTCATAGTTTTGAGGCTTGAGTAAGTAGGTGGATAGTGGTATCATTTCTGAGATGGAGAAGACTGGGGGAAGAAAGCAAAAACAAGTGTACTATTTCAGAGATGTGGTTTGTGATGTCTCCTAGTGACAAGCATGGAGATATCAAGTAAGCCTTCTGGGATATACAGGTCTGGAGCACAAGGGAGAAATTGGGTTTGAAATATAAATTTGGATATTTATAATGAATTGATGGTACTTAACAGCTATGGACTTGAATGAGAACCCTTAGGAAGAGAGATGAATAGAAAAGAGGACTGAGTCCTGGGGCATGGCAACATATAGAAGCACAGAGTGTAGTCAGTTATTAAAAGCCCAAAACTGATTTCATACTAATTCTTATTTAACTTTTAAAATTATATAATTATGTTATATGCCATTTCAGTCATAGAAAAATATGAAAAGCTCCCCATATTATTTTGTATAACCATTATAATATGATATCCAATGAGAAAAATATATTACCAAAAAGAATGCTCTTGACCCACCTCATTTATAAATACAGCTGCGAAGAGGTCGTACCAACATTTCTATGTTACTTTTGGTTAATATCCAAGAGCAATTCCTTGTGACATTCTTGCATTATACATGAAGGATTATAATCACTTAAAAGTATATCACAAAAAGTTAAAGGTGTATATTGTTGAGTTAAAGGTATATATTCCACACCATAGAAAAAAATGGACAGCTCTCTAGTTCATTGTGTGAAGCCAATACAATTTTAATTGCCAATCAGGTAAATAGTGCACAAAATAATACAGTGTAAAATATACTGACCAATTTGCAAAAATTCTATATAAAATGTCTGTTTGTTAAGGGTCAACATTCATGGAAGGTGGACAAAGAAGAATTGGGTCAGTGGAGAACCTGACACATGATATAGGCCAAACAAAGATTTGGGTGATCCAGCAAAGAGCTCTGGAATGAATGTTATCAATCAGAGTGGTCCCGTATCAAACTCAGTTACTAGTTGTTGGCTACCCCAGGAAGGATATAACTTGGGCAAAAAGAAACTGAAGCTGAGGCACACCCTGAAGAAGATGACAACTACATATGATCTGCCGACTGCCCTTTCCAGAGTTGAGCAGTAAATTCTACCTTGAAGAGGGATCTCCATAGTGTATCTCTTTGTCTACCACAATATATCATTTGTGCCACTTAGATATATTTCTCTATATATAGTTGGGGAACAGATGTTCCAAGACTCTAGAAGATCTTTCTTCCTGAGGGGAAACTTAGAAGGGAGAGGTTACTACAAACTACAACTAACACTATAGCAGTTGGTATTGGGTTCACAATTGATAGACATCATTTCATCTTCCTCTAGTATCCATTCTAGATTTTATTCACCCTCAGTTACCACCTCTGCTGCCACAGTGGCTTATATAGTAGTGGGTATGAAATAGTATCTCATTATGGTTTTGATTTGCATTTTCCTAATGACTAATGTTTAACATCTTTTCATATGCTTATCATCTACTTATTTTGTTGTTGTTGTTTCATTAAAAAATATTGGGGTTATATTGATCAGGAAAATCCAATAAGTTTCAAGTGTACAATTCAACAGTATATCATATATATATATATATATATTATATATATATAATATTATATATATATATATATATGCATTATGTTCATCAACCATACTTAGATTTCCTTCCACCACCAAATATTTGACCCCTTTTACTCCATCTACTCCCCCTTCCCCCTTCCCTCTGGTAACCACTAATCCACTGTGCATGTCCATGGGTCTCTGTTTGTCATGTTTATTTGTGGTTTATAAATTTATATCCCACATATGAGTGATATCAGGTGGTATTCAACTTTTTACTGTCTGCCTTGTTTCATTTAGCATGATTTTCTCAAGATCCATTCATTTTGCAAATGGCAGTATTTCATCATTTCTTATAACTGAATAATATTTGATTGTATATATGTACCACAGTTTCCTGATCCAATTATCAACACTTCGGTTGCTTCCATGTCCTGGCCACTGTGAATAATGCTGCTATGAACATCAGGGTGCATATATATTTGTTTTTAGATTTTTTTGGTAAATACCCAGAAGAGGGATTGCTGGATCGTATGGTAATTCAATTCTTAGTTTTTTGAGGAACCTCCGTACTGTTTTCCATAGTGGTTGCACCAATTTGCAGTCCCACCAGCAGCATAAGAGGGTTCCTTTTCCCCCACATCCTTCCAACACTTGTTATTACTCGTCACATTGATGATAGATATTCTAATAGGTGTGAGATGGTATCCCATTGTGGTTTTGATTTACATTTCCCTAATAGCTAATGAAGTAGAGTATCTTTTCGTTTGTCTGTTGGCCATTTGTATGTCTTCCTGGGTCTATTCAGGTCCTCTGAGTCTAGCCAGGTGTTTGTCAATTTTCTTAATCTTCTCGAAGAACCCACTCTTTGTTGCATTTATTTTTTTATTGTCTCTTTGTTCTCAGTTTCATTTAATTCTGCTCTAATTTTTATTATTTCCTTCCTTCTGCTGCCTTTGGGCTTCATTTGTTCTTTTTTTCTGTTGTAAAATGTAGTGTTGGGTTGTTTACTTGGGCTCGTTCTTATTTTTTTGAGATAGGCCTGTAATGATATGAACTTTCCTCTCTTATTACCACTTTTGCTGTGTCCCAAAAGTATTGACATGTTGTATTTTCATTCTCATTCGTTTCTGTATATCTTTTGATCTCTCTTTTGATTACTTCTATGATCCAGTCATTCTTAAGTAGCATGTTGTTTAATCTCCACATATTTGTGGTTCTTCCCATTTTCTTTTTACAGTTGATCTCCAGTTTCAAAGCATTATGATCAGAGAATATGCTTTGTATGATTTCAGTACTCATATTTGTTGAGGCTAGTTTTGTGTCCCAGCATGTGGTCTATCCTTGAGATTGTTCTATGTGCACTAGAGAAGAGCGTATAAGCAGCTGTTTGGGGATGAAAGGCTTTGTAAATGCTAATTATGTCCAGTTGGTCTAATGTGTCATTTAAGGGTGTTATTTCCTTATTGATTTTCTGTTTGGATGATCTGTCCATATCTGACAGTGAGGTAGTTAGGTCCCCTACTATGATAGTGTTTTGGTCTGTTTCTCCCTTTAGTTCCGTTAGTAATTTCTTTATATATTTTTGGGGCTCCCTGATTGGGAGCATAGATATTAATAAGTGTAATGTCTTCTTTTATATGGCTCCCTTTATCAATATGAAGTGTCTCTCAGTATCTTTCTTTACCTTTTTTTTTATCTTGAAGTCTATTTCATCAGATATAAGTACAGCTACTTCCGCTTTTCTTTGGATGACATTTTGTTTGGAATATCATTTTCCATCCTTTCACTTCAAGTCTATATTTGTCCTGGCAGCTGAGTTGTGTCTTTAAAGCAGCATACAGTTAGGTTTGTTTTTTTTGATCCAATCTGCTACTCTGTGTCTTTTTATTGGTGAGTTCAGTCCATTTCCATTTTGGGTGATTATTGAAATATAAGGTTTTCCTATAGCCATTTAATCTTTTGTTTTCTGTAGCCTGGTGTCTCCATTCTTTCTTTGTCCTTGTGTTTCTGTCTGTTATTTTAATTTGGTGGAGTATTGTAGATTTTTCCTCTGGTCCCTCTTATTTTATGTTATGTATCTCAAATCTGGATTTTTGGTGTGTGGTTACTATTAAGATTATGTAAAGGATAGTTTATATATTCCATTTTCTTCTGTGAGCACCTTATTTCTTCCCTTTGTGAATTTTGATGTTTACTCCCTCCCCTTTTCTGTTTTTTTTTTTTTGCCTCAAATTGTCCCTATGTGTGCTAAACGTTCATGTCTAACTTGTAGCAGCAATTATCTTTTTAATGTTTAAGCTCATAATACCCTGTTCTTAATAAGGGTTGTATTATCCTGGTTCTGTCTGCCTCTTAGTCATCTTACTCAGTTATGTGTTTTTTGTCCCTTCGTTTCAGGTGGAATGACCCCCTTCAGTTTGCCCTGTAATGCAAGCCTCATATCAGAGAATTCCTTCAACTCTCGTATGTCTGTAATTTTTATTTCTCCTTCATATCTAAAGGAGAACAATGCTGTATATGTTACTCTTTGCTGGTAATTCCTTTCACTTAGTTCCCACTCCTTCCTTGCTTGTTAAGGTTTGTGCTAAAACTTTGAAGATTGTCTCATGGGTTTCCTTTATAGGTTATTGTCTTCTTTTCCTTGTACCCTGAGAAATTCTTTCCCTTTCATTATTTATTATTTATTATACAATTTTCATATAATGTATTTTGGAGAAGGCCTTTTTGGGTTGAGAAAATTGGGTGTTCATTTGCTTCTTGGATTCAAAGATCTAGCTCATTTCTTAGATTTGGGAAATTCTTGTCAAGTTTTGTTTGAATATGTTCTTTCCCCTCTTTCTGTTTCTGGTATATTCATTATATGTTGCTTTTCTTAATGATGTCAGATACTTCTTGTATGGTTCTTTATTTTTTATTCTCAGGTCTTTCCTTCTTTCTGAGTCATTTCCAGATTTATGTCTTCATTACCATGACTCTTTGCTCCATCTGGTCAACTGTATTTCCTAAGATTCCAGTTTCATTCTTCATTTCCTTTAATGTATTCTTCATCTCCAGAAGTTCTATTTGATTCTTTTTTAGGTCATCAGTCTCCTTGCAAAAAAAAAAAAAAACTCATTTTGTTGGTCTGTTTTGATTCTAAGTTCTTGGATTTGTCAATCAGATTTTCTTGCATCTCATTGAGTTTTCAGAAGTGCAATCCTGAATTCTGTCATTTAGTTGCATATTTCTATGTCTTTAACTTTATTTCTGGGGATTTTTCTCTTTCTTTCTGAGCTTACTTGTCACCTTGGTGTTCATTGTGTAATGGACTATTTCTCTGCCTGTCTATAATGGGAATATACTCTACTTTTTTTTTTCAAAAAGATTATATAGAATCTTTCTTTCCCAGTTGATGAGAGGTTTTTTCTTTTGATTTCCAGTAGGTGGCAAGCCATGCCCCTTGCATTTTCTGCTTTGAGGCTAAAACTGTTTTTTTCTCTCTGTCTGATATACTGTATATTCAATCTGGATCAATTCCCCTCAGTCCCAGAACTTGTCTGTGGTAACTGCCATGGCTTATGTTTCAGTACTGGTGTATAAATTCCTGGGGCTCCACAAGTGCTAGGTCTGGAAGTATATGGGGCACTCTGGATTGATGGGAGTGGGGTCACTGCCAAAGCTCTGTGTCTCAGCCTCCTGCTTGACAATGGAGGTGCTAAGACACAGCTCTCGCCCCTTCAACAATTTGTTCTCACTCCACTTTCTGCTCTGGTCCCTGGGCTCCACTGCATGGAATACGCTGATCCTTCAGGCGTATCCTTCAGGACCCAGCAGAAAATTCTCTCTTCCCCATCCTTCTGCAAAGAGCTCCGACTGTGTATAACAATTCTTTTGTTTCTCTCAATCTACCCCCACATACTTGCTCAGTTAGACCTTTTGAAGTTCTGATGTGCAGATCTCTCAGATGTGCTTGTGAGCAGGTGGGTATTATTTGTTGATTTAAAACTGTTCAGCTTATTATCATTTCAAGGGGACAGATCTGGGGAGATCCCTCACTCTGCAGCACTTCTGACATCACAGTCACTTATCATTCATTTGTATATTTCCTTTGAAGAAATATCATTTAAATTCTTTACATATTTTTAATTGAGTTATTTGACATTTCATTGTTGAGTTGTATGGTTCTTTATACATTCTGGATACTAGTCCCTCATCAAATGTATAATTTACAAATATTCTCTTCCATTTTTGTTGGTTGTGTTTCACTTTCTTGATAGTGTATTTTGAAGCACAAGAGTTTTCAATTCTGATTAAGTCAAATTTATCTATTTTTCTCTGTCACTTGTGCTTTTGAAATTTAAGAAACTATTGTATAATCCAAGGTCACAAAGATTTATGTCTATGTTTTCTCCTAAGAATTTTACAGTTTTAGCTCTGATATAGATCTTATATAGATCTTATATTTAGATTTTTGATTTTTTGGGGTTAGTTTTTGTATACAGTGTGAGGTAGGGGTCCAAATTCATTTTTTTTTTTTTGCATGTGGGTTGTCCTAGCACCATTCGTCGAGGATAATATTCTTTGACTATTGGATGGATATACCATGATTTTCAAAAATCAATCAGCAGAAAAACATTCAATGGAGAAAAGAGACTTCTTCAATGAGCGGTGTTGAGAAAATTGGAAAGCCACATACAAAGAATGAAACTAGACTGCTAATTGTTGTCATGCACAAAAATTAACTCAAAATTGATCAAAGACCTAAATATAAGACCTGAAACAATAAAATGCTTAGAAGAAACATAGGTACTAAACTCAAGGACCTTGGATTTAGAGAGAATTTATGAATTTGACCTCAAAGGCAAGTGAAGTAAAAGCAAAAATACATGAATAGGACTATGTTTAAACTGAAAAGCTTTTGCACAGCAAAAGAAACCATCAACAAGACAGAGGCAACCAATTGAATGGGAGCAGATACTTGCAAACAACACTGCATAAAGAACTCATACTCATCAACAAAAAATCGCAAAGAATCTAATTAAAAATGAGCAGATGACCTGAACAGACACTTCCCTCAAGAAGACATTACACAGTCAACAGATATATGAAAAGATGTTCAACTTCACTAGCTATTAGGGAATGCAAATTAAAACGACAGTGAGATACCACCTCACACATGTTAGAATGGCTATTATTGACAAGATAAGTAATAACAAGTGTTGGAGAGGTTACGGGGTAAAAGGAACCCTCATACACTACTGGTGGGACTGCAAATTGGTACAGCCACTATGGAAAAGAGGATGGAAGTTCCCCAAGAAACTAAGAATGGAATTACCATATGATCCAGCAATCCCTCTTCAGGGTATCTACCTTAAACCATGAAGACATTTATCTGTAAAGATATCTGTACCCTATGTTCATTGCAGCATTATTCATGGTGGCCAAGACATGAAAACAACCAAAGTGCCCTTTGATAGATGATTGTCTAAAGAAGCTGTGGTACATAAAAATGATGGAATATTACACAACCATAAGAAATAATGAAATACTACCATTTGTGACAACATGGATGGATCTTAAGAATACCATGCTAAGGGGAAAGAATGGCATAGATGGTAGAGCCTCTGTTCATCCCTCTGGCAACCAAATCAAAGCTGTGACAGAAACAAGGAAGAAGCAGCAAGGGAAAATCAACTGGGATCTATGAACAAGCCATAACAACCAGGGAGAAATCTAAGAATCACCCTGCAGAAGGTAGGACGGGCTAAGGACAAGAGGCTGCCAGGTCCGAGTGGCTGAATGGGATGGAGGCTGTGGCAGCTGTAGATGCCTCTTAAAGGGGCCATGTCCTCGAGCAGATTTTCATGGAGACAGACCTGCTTGCTCTGCGCACTACTGCCAGTTTAGCTGTGTAGGGAGTACAAGGACCTACATGAGGACACTAAGTTGTCGGAGTGAAGACCAAAGCGAGACTAGCTCTGTACAAGAAGCGCTGACAGTATCCATGGTTCTTCTGTTGAGCCCTCCTCACTCCCAGTGCACAGACTCAGTGCCGCCATAGCAGCGACTTCATCAAACTGGATACACGAGGGTCGCTCCTCACAGAGGATTCCCTGAAACTCTGCTTCTCCCAAACTCACCCGCCCCCCCCCCCCCGCACAAGCCCACCAGGTGTATCAGGTAAGTGTGATTGGTGAGCAACGTCTACTCTCACACTGGTGGCAGCTCAGCTAGCCTCAGTTTCTGGTGTGGCCTTTTGAAGCAACTATAAGTACGGCATCTGTGGATTGCTTGCTGAATCTTAACAGGTGGTCCTGGAGGGGTAGAGGCTTCGGCCTAGTTTGGTCTATAACTGAACCCCTCTCAGGACTGTGCCACTGGACACCTACTTCACAAATCCACACTAATAAGTCTGGAGAGACTTAGGAGCTTTGCTTACTACATAGAAACAGACACAGAAAGAAAGCCAAAATGGGAAGACAAAGAAGCAGAAACCCTGTGAGAGAACAGAACAGATATCCAGATATAATGGAGTAAGTAATATAACAGATGCAGAGTTCAAAAACACTGGCTAAAGAGGCTCAATGAACTTTTAGGAAAGGTAGATAAATTCAGTGAGAACTTAAACAAAGAGATAAAAGCATTAAAAATGGAAATGGAAATATAAAAGGGAACCAGTCTGAAATGAAGAACACATTATCTGAGATGAGAAGTATATTAAATGGAATAAATAAAGGAATAAACCAAGTGAATAAAGAAAAGGATCAAATGCCCTATCTATTGGACAGGAAAGCCAAGGACACTCAATCAGAATGGCAAGAAAAAACATGTCAGGACTATAAAAATAATTTAAGGAGTTATGAGACACTATTAAGGCTCTAAATATTCATCTGATTGGCATAACTGAAGACAATCAAAATGTGAACAGCTGTTTGAAGAAATAATGATGGAAAACTTCCTTAACCTGGTGAAGGAAATGAGCATAAAACCCCAGGAAGCTCAGAGGATCCACAATATGAGGGATCCAAAGAGGCCCACACCAAGACACATCGTAATTAAAATGCCAAAGGTTAAATACAAAGAAAAATATTAAAAGCAGCAAAGGAAAAACAAATAATTCATGTTAAAGGGAACACCCATAAGACTGGCAGCTGATTTCTCAAAAGAAACTATGCAGGACAGAAGGGCTTGGCAAAAAATATTCAACAGGATGAAGACCCAGGATCTACAACCAAGAATAATTTATCCAGCAAAGCTATCATTTAGAGTTGAAGGACAGATAAAGAGCTTCCAGACAAAAATAAGCTAAAGGAATTTATCACCACCAAGCCAGTATTACAGGAAATGTTGGAGGGACTTCTTTAAGAAGAAAAAACATGTATCAAAAAAAGAATAAAGAATGGTAACAACTACATTCCTATCAATAAGTACCTTAAATGGAAAAGAATTAATGCTCCAACCAAAAGATAGAGTGGCTGAAAGGATAAGAAAACAAGACCCTACATATGAAAAGGAAGGGGATGGAAAAAGATATTGCTTTGATGGACCTAGAAGGTATTTAAGTCAGACAGAGAAAGATAAACACTATATGATTTCACTTATATGTGGAATCTAAGAATAAAAAGAACAAACTAATCAAAAACAGACTCAAAATATAGTGGACAATTTGGTGTCAGACAGAGGGGAGAGGGTTTGGGACTGGGAGAATGGGGAAAGGGTTAAAGAAGTACAATTAGTAGTTGATGGATGGTCACGGATAGGGAGCACGGCATAGGAATGCAGTTAGCATTAATTACGTTGGCTAGGTGGAGGGTCATGGGAGGGATGGTGCAATTGAGGTATCGTTTTACGAACTATATAGATGTCTAACCAATGTGCTGTATACTTGAAACTAAATTTAAAAAAAAACAAAACAACTTTTAGTTTTATAGTGGCTAAACCCCAAGAGTCAAAAAAGGTGGTAGTGGGGAAAGCCTTAAAACAATAAGCTGTCAATTGTCAAGTTTTCTACACACATAGCAGCCCAATATTCCTGTGGGAAAATCAATGGTACAGTCTAGAAAAAAGAAATTCATACACTTTTATATCAATTTATTATTGTCAACAAGACCTTAAGACAATATTAATGTTCTCTACATGTAGATTCCTAGCAAAAATAGATGCCTAAGAAAGGCTACTTTAGGATAATGATTTCAGAGAGGTGAAGGGGTGAAAAATCATAAAAACCAAAGTGCATTGCAAACAAATGTTATACAAATCAAAATACTGCTACAGCCACAGATATGGGAGAGTATTAAAAATTTATCCACTAGAAGATTATTGAACTGTTAGAACTCAATTTTAGTGAATATATTATAATATTCCAGTTGTGTATAATAAAGTTTTTTTTTCATGTCCCACCTAACAACCCAAACTATTTTCTAGTACTACTCAATATTTTTTGAAACTGTGGAAATGATGGATTCCATCGAATGAGAAATACTGTATGACAAAAGATTCATAATTCCTTGTCTGTTTAATAGTTAATATATTTAACAGAATAATGTATTATATATAGGAATATAGCACCAGTAGTTGAAATACTGTGAAATGTTAGCTATTTTTAACTCAGATTTGACATATGTTTCAAAATATTTGGGATATCATTCATTGAGTTTTAAAAAGATGGTACTTCCTGGTAAGCAGCAGCTCAGAGTAGAAAGAGCACTGGACCTGGAGTCAGATGCGATGCAGTTGTTTTCTAAATGCTCTCTAATATCCTTTCCAGATTTAATGTTATTATCTTTTACTACTGAATCTTGAGAGTTTGAGATAATTTAAAAATGGTTACAAAGTTGTTGTCTTCAAGCATCTTGGTTATTTATTTTTAAAGTTTAATTTTAAAAAATAGAATTGGTAAGGAAAGGTTTGGGAGGAAACAGTTTCATTTTTTTTTCTGTAGATCTGCTGTCATATATCTTCTATTACTTGTTAATAGTGGTCAGCCTCCCTCTATTTCTGTTGATAGAGTTGGGAAAGAGTTGGAAAGTGTCTAGGAAGGAGAATTCAAAGAGCAGCAGTAGTTCTTTCTGCCACAAAGCAAGAGAATAACATTACCTAGAGACTACCATTGGTGTAGTGTGCTTAACAAAAACTGGCTCAAATTTCCCAAGATTAAATAGCTTAGAATTTCTTGAGAGTTCATGCAAACAAATGTTACTTTTATTGTCAGATTTCCTTCTCCCCAGCCCCATTAGTATTTACATCTCCACATCAATGTCTGACCAACAGAAATCACAAGCCTAAAATGTTCAAAACTGATCTGAACATCTTCCTTTCCAATCCTGCTTCTCTCTTGTATTCCCAGTCGTTGATCAACAATATCACCACCCCCACTGGCGCTAGCCAAGCTCAAAACCTTGGAGTCATTCTCAACAACTTTTCCATCATTGCCCATTCCCCTGCCTTGCCTCTCCCCAATCCACTCTTTATATTGTGGCTAACAAAGTGCTCTTTCTAAAAATGTAAATATGTTCACAGAGTTTCCCTGCTTAGAATGCTTTAATGACTCCTTTTAACCTACTGGATAAAACTCAAAGTTCTCTTTTGGTACCTGCAAATCTCTCTAGCCCAATCCTCTGCCACTCCCTGCCATTCTCTGAGCCCTTTACACTCCAATGACATGAACTGCTTCACAGTTAACCAAATACACCATGGTCTTTCATGATGTGGCTTTGCATATGAAATTTCCTCTGCTACTATGTCAGCTTGAGTTACTTTTACTCATGCTAGTTTTATAACTCTTGCCACACTATATTGTAGTTACCTCTTCACTTGTTTGTCTAAACTGCCAGACTGCCAGTTCTCTGTTTTGGGGAAAAGATAAACGTTATAGAGGAGATTCAGACTCTGTTTGCTTCTAGGTGGCAATTAAGCTCACTTTGGACCCTGATACACTATGCTGTTCTCTAATGTTTGCTTTTTTTCTCCTTGTCCTAGCACCCCCTGTGGTGAAGTGTTAAGCAGTGAATGGTCACATGACTGAAGACAAAGCAGCCTGGCTGATCCACAACCTGTATAAACATCTACCGCAATTATTTTTTAAGTAAACGAAAAGCTGGTTAAATGGGCCTTGGATTTAGGATGGCTTGGCATGAGCTTCTATCTTACCATGTACCATGTGTCAGACCCCAATTTCAACCCCTAGAGCTGTAGCTGAGGGTCAACACATTCACCCCTCATGGTCTTCAGAGAATATCACACTACTGTCAAACAAATAGCCCAAGAAGAAATAAGTGTGAGATCTTCTTTCCTTGTCTCCCCTTTGTCTGAAGCCGAGACAACTCTGTTTGCAGGAATGTCTGCCTTTGGATGATTACACCATAGAGCAAGGAATCAAAATACCAATCACATTCACATGGTAGGTATTCTCCCTCACCTCCCAAAAAGGCATAGAGAAAGTCTTCATCTCTATCCAGAACCATATCTTAGTTAGCACTGCTTTCTGGCCCAGTTGAAAAATAACCTAGTCTTTTTAACCAGTATTTAGTTGCCCATGTGAGGCAGCCAGTTTTTTCAAGCAATCCCTGGATATAGAGTTCCCTAGGTTATGGTGGCTCTAGTGTAATCTGGGTTAGTTTGATTGGTGATTACCATGGAAGGACCTTGCCAAGCAGGGTGGGGAAAAGTGGATTAGTTATCAGCCTGGTTGGAAAGGAACCACCCCTCTAAAAACAACAAAGATTAGAAAATTAATGAATTTTATAATCATTGTAAAATTCTTCCTTCCATGGCTATTGTTGAATTTTATCAAGATACTATATTTACACTACAGGTGAGGCATCTAGCAGCAAGAATGGGTTTTATATTTAAAGTGGGGAGAAAGGAAATTTAATATAATATATTTTGTCTTCCAGGAGAGAACCACCTTTTAAAAATCAAAAAGCTCCCACAATGTCATTTATATATATATATATATATAATATTATAATATATATATAAATAATAATATATATTATATATATATATATATATCAAAGGCAAAAAAAGATGGTCTGCTCTTAGGTGTCTCTCTGGCTGAATCAGATAAAGAAAAAGAATTCAGGTGCTACCAGTTGTAACATGAAGTAAACAGAAACATTACTGGCAGGTGCGGCCCCCTGAAGTTCTTAGGTTTCTATGTTCAGAGTAAAGATTACCCTACCCATAAAATGATCATTGATGACATCATTTATGATGCCTTTGCCCTTCAGTTGTTGGCACTGCACAGGCACGCTTGGTTCTTCACCACGTCTGTAAAGTGCATTGCCACCAGTGGGGAGGTGTAGTTAACCTGTAGGTGGAAGAACAATGAATTCTAAGTGTGAAGAGGGCAGCTTTGTGGAAGGGTAATAGAATGGAAGTGATCAGATATTCAGTGCAGGATGAGGTAAGCTCTAAAAGGCAACTGATTAAATCTCATGATGCCAAGTCACAAATGGCGAAAGCAAATGGCATGTTCTCTCTGCCCTGGAACAGTGGGGTAAATTATATTTCTCTCATAAGTCACTGTCAGATATCTGTCCTCTGGGGAAAACCAATTCTAACTCATGATTTTCTGGATATCAGACCATGAATCAAACCAGAACTAGTATCTGTCAAGTCTCCATGCTAGAGATGAAGCCTTTACTGCCCCAAGGCTTCGAATGGGAGAAACAGGGAAGTGGGGTTATTTGGGCATAATCAAGTAAAATGGCAGTGTTTTGTCTGCTCATGGCTCTGACGCCAATTAGCTATGTGGCAATGGGCAGATCACTTCTACTCTATGAAACCTAATTTCTCCATCCATAAACTGAAGGAGTTAGACCAGACTATCTGAGATTCCTTCGGATATGGAAAGGAGTGGTTGTGATAGGAATTAGTAGAGTGGGCTCCTTTCTGGTCTTGGCCAGCAGCTATTCACCCCTCTGTTACTAACTACTGCTTTATAATTCACGTAGAACCAAACTACTCCTTCCTTGCCTCTGAGCCCTTTCTGACAGCAAAGACTGAAGTGGATACAGGCTTACGTGAGTCAGTTTGCCGTAGTAAGGGTAGTAGCGGAGGTCAAAAGAAGCCGACTCTGGGTAGTAATTGATGGATCGGATGTCATTTTCATCTCCTCTCTGTAAGTAAAAGCAGGTATATGTGGAGTGCTGGGTCACTTAGTTTGTTGAAGCCTGAGCTAAAGGGGCCTATGTCCTAGGTGAAATCACTGTGTGACTTATACCAAGTGTCCCAAGAAGACTACAAAAGAAGGATAGGGCATAAATCACCTCAGACCTATCCTCACAGGAACATTTCCAGGGAGAGACTGTGCCTTGGCTTTTCAGTTGAAAAAGTACTGAGTTGAAGGCCTGGACTGAGTAGGCTGAAGATGCTCAGCATGGCCCTGTGCTGGCTCCTAGGGGACCCAGACAGAAAGGCTACAAAGGGCTTGCAGTACCTGGTGCTGCTCTGGCAAGAGGGTCTACCATACCAGCCCCTCTCCAAAGAATCATACTGGGTTTGAAACCCAGTACTGGACTTTGGAGCTAAGGCAGGCGTAAGTTGGAACATGTTTAGTAAATCCTACTCCACGACAACGTGCACACTGTGGACTCAGTTCTACTAGAAGTCAGACCAGGTGCACAGGCATACAGCCTGAAGTTGGCTCACCTAAACTCATGTCTTTGACCACATTTTCTGTAATGCTTAATTACAGTAGATGGAGTCAGGAAGATAAGCAAGAGGGCCTGATACTGCAAATGATTAAATAATCAAGTCAACCCTCATCATATCATGTCAGGTAGGGGATTGCCCATTCTGCCTATACATTAGGCTTGTCCAAAAGTACAGAAGTCTGGGGCTAATAAAGGACAAATAGTTATCACTACTAGCAAATCACTCACTAGGACATTGTGATGGCTTCTGTCAATATAGTGTAATCATTCTTGGTATAAACTGAGCTCTCTTTAATTTATTCTAGTAATTACCTCATCCTGCTTGATTTCCACAAGTAGGTGTGGATTTGACCAGTATGGATTATTATAGAATGTATTAAGACTCTTAATATTTATTTTTTTATAGAAGGACAGTCCTCGCTCAGCAAGCTGAAAAAATGAATGGCTTCCACTAGGGCACTATAAGTGAGACTCAATCCAATCAATATGCTTAGTTTAAGACTGAGTTGGTTTTTGTGATATATTTACATATTCTTCTAAAAAACAATGAAATTCATTTTTCATGAATGATCTGTGGAATCAGTTACACTAGTCTGTAGTCACACCTCACATGTGTGTATATTTATTTACACATATGTTACATGTGAACAGAATAAATGTCCTTCCTACCTTGCTCACCTGACAAACACAGCCTGATCTTTCAAAGTTCATCTTCATCATCACTACCCCCCCACGAAGAACCAACTTTTTGCTAGTCTGTCTCCACTGCACCTTTCATAGCACCTGTAATGCTTGATTGCCCAGATTTCAGAGAGACTCATAATTATCTTGGCACTCCCAACACCTAACAAAGTACCTGGTCTGTAAAAATTGATCAATAAATGCTTGCTGATGTGGACTATTGGCTAAATAAATGCTGCCTTTTGCTGCTTTCTGATATGCCACCATCACAACTGGAGTTTTGAGCTGGATTTCTAGTACTGAGAAAGGCATTACTTGGCTCCACACATTTGCAAGACAAATGCCCAGGGCTGGGGGATGCAGTTGATGTTGTCAAACAGGAGGGAGCTACTGCCAGTTTAAGGAGAAAACCCCAGTCTAGGATTTTTCCAACAAAGGGGCTAATTGGTGCAGATGAGATTGGAGTTAATAGTCCTTTGAAGGACAGTTAATTAGCATATTAATGGAGTTGTGTCTAATTCCCCTGTTCTCATTTGTTATTGCATCACCAGTGCCACTGGTCATTGCTGCAGAAAGTGAAATTCAATTTTAAAAGCAGGGACGAATGATTCTAATGAAAGCTATTTGTTTAGTTCAAAGAAACAAGTAATTAGAGCTAAAAGGAAACATAACCAGAATCCCAATTAATGACTTGGCACATTGTTGTTCCCTTCTGTGGTCCTTAGCTGAGATTCAGTGTTGGTTTCACAGGTATAAATCAGCAAACACACACACACACACACACACACACACACACACAACACACACCACACACACGAATTGAATGCTTTCTGGAAATAGGGAGGCCTAAAGTTGCTAAAGGGAGGTATAGTTATGAAAAGATTAACCCTTTCTGTAACCCATTACCAACCATCAACAGTAAAGCCTTTGAAGAGATAAACCACCTCTTTGCATGAAATAGATACACTACCAATGCTAACAACTCAAAGAGGCACTTTACCTGAACTTTGCAGGAAACCTTCACAGGATCTCCAAGCTCAGGACGAAAGCCTACAATCTATCAAGAGAAAACCAGCATTGTTTTTCTTTAATAAAACAAAACAAAACAAAACAAAACAAGACAGATTTGACAGTAAAAATGGGCTTTTATAAATCCCCTTGAGTCATCCCTTCCTTAGGCATAAACTTAAATCTATTTTGCACTCTCAGAAATGGTACAAAAAGCAGGAAATGAAAAATATCTTCAGAGCTGTGCAACTCAGCTTACTCCTTGTCATTGTGCTTGGTAAATCATATAGTGGTAACTGCAGCAAGATAACCCCAAATGTAAAGAAAGAACTTTCTGGTTTCAAGAGGTGTGTGCCTGGTAAGGATCTCCCATACCCAAGGCGTGCCAAGAGAAAAGGAAAATGCATTTCTTATGATATGAGATTGTTCCCCCAACTCACCCCTAAGTCAATCCCCTGTTACAAACAGCTCAGGATCTCATTCCTGACAGAAAGCATCGAAGGGCAGATTTAGAGGTGTGGGAGAAGAATGGTGTGGGAAGTGCTTAAGGAGAAAAATAACTATTGTTTAATCATTTGTCCAGTTTATATTACTGATGCTGTCAGTAAAAAAGGCCAAACTTGCAGTGTGTAAAGACAGAGCCCAAGAGAAAGGAAGTGTCCAGAGCCCTCCTACCCAGCTCATCCACTTATCATTGCCAGAGTTTCAAGGGCCAATATACCCTGTTCATCTTTAGAAGTATGCAGGGCTGTCCAGTAGAGTAGCCAAAAGTAGAATCCTCCAGGCCAGAGCAGTTCTTCAGGAAAGAGCGCTTAAATTGGCAGGCCTTCTTGTCCTCGTCTTCATTGCCATCTTGAATGAAGTACCGCCCCGGGGGACAATCTACATTCATTTCCTCTTGAAGACTGTCATTATAACCTAAAGTGTAC
Source organism: Eonycteris spelaea (assembly GCA_003508835.1). Classification (NCBI taxonomy): domain Eukaryota; kingdom Metazoa; phylum Chordata; class Mammalia; order Chiroptera; family Pteropodidae; genus Eonycteris; species Eonycteris spelaea. Next base: position 217,786 of record PUFA01000534.1, read on the forward strand.
ACGAGTAGCAAAGGTCATGTTAGATGGGTGCTATAGAGGAAGGCCATGTTTTCAGTAGTCGTCCTCCCTAGTTTTCCTTTTTCAACTCATGTTTTCTCCTCAGAAAGTCCACTCGATCTGTCCTAGGCTCTGGGACATAGCATCAGGTGCCCAAGCCTCTTCGTCATTAACATGTCTCAAGGAAGCCCTCTGGGTTAGTCCCCTTGGCCCACTTTGATTGCCTCCCCCTTCCTACTCGTTCCCTCAGAACTTTTGGATATCCATCTCTGGGTTATATGTTGCTCACTTTACAACCTCTACTTTTCATGATCTCTTTTCAGATACGGTAAACTGTAAATTGTGGTGGGCTGCCTCTTCTGTTTTCTGGGAGAGGAATAGGCACAAAGTAGGCAGATTTTGGGAGGGACTGAATTATGTCAATGTATGGCATATATAAGGAGGCAGAGATCCTGGTTAAATCAGCCTAGGAAATATCTCCCTTTGAGGTCAATGAGAGACACCTATGCAAGAGAGTGAGAAGTGTGTTGTACAGGAGGAAAGGGAGGAAGAAGAGGGAGAGGAAGAGAGAGGAAAGAAGAGAAGGAAATATACCAACTTCTCTTTCTTTACATTCTTTAACTAAGTTAACACTGCAAAATAGAAACTTAGGTTGAAAGACAGAAACCTAACACCATTAGCATCTCCACTGAAAGGGTAAGAAGAGTGAGTCTTGTTTACTGTAACCTGAAGCACTCAGATATAAGTGTCCCTTGACAACGGATGAATGTAACATATGTCCAGGGATGAGCTGAAAGGGCTATCTGTGAGCTGACTCTTCGGACTACTAGATGCCATAGATCTAGGCATTGGAAATTACTGGATATTTCTAATTTGGTTCTAAAATGATGAAGTCAGGTAGTCCCGTTAGATCAACCCCCATGCATTCATGTTCCAAGTAAGCTCATTTCAAGGAGACTGGTACCTATGATCCACAAGGCAAAATTCAATGTACTGCCGGATCCTTGTCTAGACATGTTTGTGACCTGGGTTTGATATTATTAGAAAGCAACTGAGAATTTTAAATCTATTCCAGTTATGGCTAAGCCTTTATTAATCCTCAAAGCTATATTTGATCGAGGTTTTGTTTTGATAATTTTTTTTTTGGAACAAGAAGTATGTTCAAATAATAACTTTCTAAATAGAAGCACTAATAATGTTCTCATTGTTTCTCTTGAGGTGAGTGGTTCCATTAAAAATAATGTGACGAGAGCATGATCTTTTTTGCAAAAGCCCAGTCTTCATGAGAATGAAATTGATACTCTGGGATGTCTATTTCAGAGATGTGTTCCTTTTAAACAGGGAATATTATCTATGCTTAGGAATGAAAAACTCAGTGCTTTTCCTAATGATCCCCACCTATCATCAGTCAGAATTGGTATTTCTCCATCTTCTAGCTTCTCAGAGGGATTTCCTCATTAGAGATTCTGGCAGTACATTTGCAATAGCTCACAAGCATTTTTGAAAGTAAAGAAGATATTGTGCTGGCTATGCTATTCAAGATGTATGGGAGGACAAAAATGGAACTACTTGGACTTAGAAAGACCCAGTTCCCCTCATTTTACAGGTGAGGAATTTGAAGCTTAGACTTACCCAAAATAACACCAACCATTACTGATCCAAAGCTGAGTTTCTAATTCCTGGCTATATGGCAGTAGCAAAGAATTATGAGAAGCAGCACTTCTCAAGCTTTAATGGGCATAAAAATTCACTTGTGGATATTGGTAAAATGCAGATCCTTATTCAACAGGTCTGGGGTGGAGCCCTGAGAGTCTGCCTTTCTAACAAACTCCCAGGTGATGGTGATACAGCTGGTCCCTGGATCACTCTTTGAGTATCAAGGGTGTCAAGAACATGGATGTGGGTTTAAACAATGGTTCTGCTGCTGGGAAACTTTGATCCCATTATTTCCCCTTTCTGAGCCTTAGACTCTGCTATACAGGGTTAAAGTTAAATGACAACATTTATGCGTTTAAAACAATACTTCCTGCTACATAAGAAATTGTTTTCCTCTTAATTCAGTGCACATTCTACTGGACACACCCAACTTCCACGAACGCACACACGCACACAACACTTTGGCCAGGCCAGGCCAACCAAATTAGTCTAACTGGCTTTTTTTTTCACAAATCATAGATCAGCAGTGCAAACCCACTAGAATTCCTCTTTGATAGCTGAACAAATACAGAGGTTGTGTTTTCCGTGTTTAACTGTAACCAAGCTGCTACCTCAGTTTTCACCCTTTGGAAGGGCTTCTCAAAAAAGTCATTCACTTGTTCCTGAAAATATATGATGACATTATAGCGATAAGCATCTTGAAAACACTTCTGATCAAAAATGTTGTAGTGTCTGCCACCAGATATTCTCCTTCTAACTCCCTTCTGGAATGCTGTTAAAGACCTTTCCTCTCTTACTTCAAGATGGCCCATCTCCACAAATGAATTCTATTACTTTGAAAAAGTATAGGAGACAGGAATTTTCCAGTTCTGGAGAATACTCTTCTTTTCTAACCACTACCTCCCCCCCAGAATTATTTTTTTTATAATTGATAATTATTGAGCCACCTGAGCATGCCAAGGATATAACTAGATGCTATAGGATGTTTGAGAAGAAAAGACAACTTTTCTGCCCCAATGGACTTATCATATTACTGGAGAGTTGGCTTATATGCTTTCAATGCAATATACAACCATACTGCAGTTTTGTTGGTATCTACAGGTGCTGAGGGGGATGCAAGGTAAGGAAAGAACAGGATGGGTGGGGTTAGTAGGAGTGAGATTTCTGTGCCAGGTGAATTTTGGAATTTGAATTCCACCCATCACCTTTCCAAAGAGATTTCCACTATTGATAAGAACTTACTTACCCTGGAGAAAGCCATTTAGGCTAATCACATAATGCTGCCAAGTGTCAGGTTCAGAAATGTTGAAGTTGAAGTTAAGGCTATGGGCGAAGGGTCTGATCATAACTCCTGGCAATGAAAACAGGTCTTGGATATATTAACCCATTCTTGGGATTATTTTTTTTTTTGGTATTGATTCCCATGAAACCATTTCCCCCAGGCAATAAAAATGAAAAGGACCATAGTTTGCCAAGTACCATTTTACTTTTACTCTTAATAATTGAATTCCTAAGTCATTACTGAGAAGAGCCAAAGTTAATTGAGGCTGAACATGGTGTGCAAGCAGATTTCTGTCCAGCAAGTTCTGACAACACAGGGCATTTGGGCACTCACCAGGAGGCTTCACCCTCTCAGTGAAGGTTGGCATGTAAGGACGATGGTCAGAAATAGCATGTACATGCAGAGGGTGATCACAGCAGCCAAGGAGGCATAGAAGAAGAAGTAAATGACTAAGATCAGGCCTGCAGAACAGAGATGAGAGTGGTCAGTCCTTGCCGACAAGCTCTACCTTCTCACTTGAACTCATGAACCAGAACCAATTCAAACACATGAATTGGCTTTTTTTTTAAATTCCCAAGATTCAGTATATCCTTGCTCATTCAGATTTCATCAATTTGGAATTGGTGAGAATTGTGTCGGAGGTCTGACTGCAGTTTTACCTTTACAGCATCTCCTACCCTTGCAGCAGGAAGGGTCTGCTGAGCAAATGATGACCATGAACAAAATTACAGGGGAGTGGAGTTTAAAGTACCACAGAGGAGAAATTGCTTGAGAGTCCTCTGGGCAACAGTTGATGTCCTAAGTACAAATCATTCTTTGCTATTTATTAAAGCCGGTGCCTTGAAGAGTCCTATCAGCTTGATTCCAGTGATTATATGTATTTGCAAGGATGAAAACAGCACTTCTTTTTCACAAAGCCTATAGTTCAAACTTTTGATTAATTTACATGGAACTTGCCTCTAATCAAGGCAAAGGGAGGTTTTACCCTATTTATTTCAAATCTTATTCATCTTTAGCAAAAGAGGCTCTGCTATTCAAAAAGAACACTAACACAGGACTGGGGGAGAGGAGGAAACAGTACTTAATTATTGACACTTGCTACCTGTGAGCACTACCTGTTAGCTTGGACAAATTACAGAACCTCTCTGCACCCCAGATTCCTAGCAGGTAAAATGGGAATAAGTTTAGCACTTACCTCATATCCTTCTCTATATCTGTAACAGTACAGTAGTCCCTCTTATCCATGGTTTTGCTTTCTGTAGTTTCAGTTACCCGCGGTCAACCACGGTCCAAAAATATTAAATAGAAAATTCTCAAAATAAACAATTTGTAAGTTTTAAATTGTACACTGTTCTGAATAACAACATAATGAAATCTCACACTATCCCACTCTGTACTCCCCAAAGTATGAATCATCCCTTTGTCCAGAGTATCCATGCTGTATATGCTGAGTGCTCATTAGTCATTTAGTAGCTGTCTTAGTTATCAGATCAGCTGTCATGGTGTCGCAGTGCTTGTGCTTATGTAACCCTTATTTTAATAATTCCATATTCACATAACTTTTATCACAGTATATTATTATAATTGTTCTATTTTATTAGTTATTGTTGTTAATCTCTTACTGTGCTTAATTTATATATTAAACTTTATCATAAGTATGTATGCATATTAAAAAACATAGTGTATATAGGGTTCAGACATATCCATGGGGAATCTTGGAATATATCCCCTGTGGATAAGGGGGGCTACGGTACCTGAAATTCCATCTTTCCTTACATCCTATCCTGACCTTACCATTTCCTAGCTGTTTAATCTTAGACATGCTGTTCACCCTCCTTAGACCTCAATTTCCTCATCTGTAAAATAAGGACAATAATAGCACTTGAATAATGCACACAAATAGCATAGCAGCATAACTGTTTCATAAAGGTAGAATTATAAACTAACACATACATATAATACATGCTAATCACAGAATAAAAGATTAATACAAATAAAATATTCCTAAAGTTATGAAAAAAATGAATAGCATAACACAGAGCTTGACAGATACCAAGTGCTCTATAAATGGCAGTCTTTGCTGTTAGTATTATATTACTGTTGCTGTAGGACCGGAAGCATAGTTGTGTGAATTCCTCCTCTGTGGGCTGTATTAGGTTTGCCCCAGGATTAGGCAGCACAGAGTGAGGCAAACGAGAGCAAATTGTTGCTGAGAAGCTCTTTTCAAGTCCTCCTTGGGGCTATCTCAGTCAACAATATCTGGCTCCACTCTCAACGGTGTCATGATGTTGGAACTGCATTTGAACTGAATCATCAACCAGAAACTGGAACAAAGCACATAACTTTGCTGTACCCAAAACTGAATCAAAATACTAACTTTTAAATTGAGCCATGAATCAAATAAAATTAACCAAAAAACGATTGGAGAAAGGGAGAAAGAAACTCCTTAGTAATCCAACTGGAAATGGAACCTTTGTGTTTTATAAGATAAACTAAAGCAGAACTGGAGCATGAACACATTGATTCAGCTGAAGTCCCTGGAGAAGAAACAGTGGCACCTGTGTGCCTGTAATACTTGGCTGCTGCCTACTGTCCTAATGAGATATGCCCTGTGCCACCTCCTCCATTCCTTTCCCTTCATCTCCATCTTTGGAGATGCAAGGAACCATGTTTCTTGCATGAAAGGAAAACAATGTAATACAGGTAAATTCCCTTGGAGATATCTTTCTTCTTGCCCAGGACATGTGTCCAGGAAGCTGTAGTTGGGAGAATGGCACTATCAATGAATCCCCTCAGCCTTACCCAGGAATCTGTGCTCTGGGAGTCTATGATAGGCTAACTATCTGAGCCACATACCCTAAGGTAAAGCCAAGCACCATGCCCATCTGAACCCACTGACCCCCTCCAACTCTTTGTGCTCTGGATGTCCAAGTTGTACTTGACCACTCCTCTAGGTAATCCAGAGTTCTCTCCTGAATGCCCCACCCAAACATGGGTAGACCTGGATATCTTGGATAGACTAGATCCCAACTTTTCATTCCTCCAATCAAAACACCCCATCATTTCCTAAAGCCCTACCCTTCGGGGCCTTGCTCATTGCTATAGTTCATGAAGACGGTGTGGTGTTCTGGCAAGAGAATGAACTCCAGTGTTCATCCAACCTGGGTTTGACTCCCAGTGCTGCCACTTATTAACTATATGACTTTAGACAAGTTACTTACCCTCTCTAAGCCTCAGTTTTGCATCTGTAAAATGGGGATAATAATATTACTACCTCATATGGTTCTTGTCAGTATCTAATAAAATAACATATAGTTCCTAAGAATAGAGGCTGCCCAGCTACCAAAGGAAATGCACAGAATATAATAATAGGTTGCTGTCTAGGCTCAAATGGGCACCTGGTTCTTAAGCAAGAGGGCAACAAGGCATATGCTTGGTGGCCTAGGCACTGGGATCACTATTTACCCTTTGCCCAGGGGTAGCTGAAAAGAATCCATAGTTCTTGGGCTCTCTTTAGGCCCATTACCCAGAAGCCTGGATATGACCTACTGTGCAGTGTCCCCACTGCCATATCTTCCCTGGGCACTTGAACCTTCCTCCCTCATCCCCACCTATTGGCCTATGGATTGTTCTCCATGGGAGCAATTTGGATCAGCTCATCTAGTGAAGTTCCAATGCTTGGCTGTTTAAAGGTTAGTGTAGGACACCCTCTTTCAGAATCACACTTGCATTTCACAAGGCCCATTTTTCCAGTCATCTTTGGCAAGGGAGAAATAGCTGTGCCCCCTTTGGAGCCCCAGTGTGTGTCCAGCATTTGTCTGTAGCTTCCGGGATATTGGAATGTTCCTTGAATGGCACATTTGTTCTAGTAGAGAGTTCAAAGGATGGGGGCATGGGTGGGACTGAGAACTGAGGAGGGGTGAAGGGAGGTAGACATTGTTCAGAGGCCCACACCTGCTATTCCTAATTTCAGGAATCAGGGCTGGCTGTTGGACTCTGACTGAGCTGAATTAGAAACAAATGATCAGGGAGAGGATTCTCAGCCAAAGAGGACTCTAGAGGGCATAACAATCAACTTCAGCAACCTAGCTAGACCCTCAGCACTGGGAAACCCTTATTTCACTCATGGCATCCTATATGTTTTTCTTCTCCTGCAGGTTAACTGTGTTCCAAACTAGCAGCTGCTCTTTTTCTGGGCTGTGCAGAGAATGCGGCAAGTGTGAATTTGACCACAGGCCAAATCTCCTGAGAAGGCTCAGTACTAGTAGTTCAAGAGGTGAGTAAGACCCTGGGAGAGGAGTGCTGGGGAAGTTGTAAAGTAAAAGTGGTGGCAGCATGTGGTACAAAGAGGAAATGCTAAGGAATGTGATTCTGCCTTTGATCAAGCAATATTGGGGCTCAGCCTTAATCGCTGGAAATTATCCCTTTAAACCTTATTTTTCTGTGTACATCATGGGAGCACAAAGCACCCACAAGCTGGGGTCAGGGGCAGGCCTCCTGACTCTCCTTCTCTAACATTCCTAGGTGAAATTATGAGGCATTATAAACCCTTCATCAGGTTAGCAGGGACTTGGGTCTCCTTTCCTAGAAATAGTCATCTTATTGGAGCCTCGGGCTGATCCTGCGAGAGAGACAAGGCAGGGATTTGTTTCTCCCATTTGGCAGGTGAGGATACAGAGGCTCAGAGAGAAGGAATGATGAGCCCAAGGCCACAGAGATAGAAAGTGACAGGTCTGGGACTTACAAAAATTTCTGTGCTATCCCAAGTCATTATTGCTGTCTCTCTGCACTGCAAATGATTTTAAACCAAGTGGATTTCAGCTACACAATCAAGTTCGTTCACCATTTGAAGTTTGTTCTGATGGGATCTACCCATAGCTCAGGCATTTCCTGAGGTATTGGTCCTTTTACATGATATCTAAGGGAAGTTTGCAGACAAGCCCACCCAATGTATGGTAAAGGAGTCCTGAATACCAAGCCAAAAGGAAAGAACACCTGACTGGAGTATTGGAACAACTGGGACTTACTCCAACTCTGACCTGTTCGGGCCAGAGACATTCTTTTCTCTGGATCCCACAGGTATTCATTCATGATCTGCAATTTCTGCCACCAGGTGTTGCCTGTTGGCTGACCCTGACTGTCTTCCTCCTCCTTTTCTTCCTCTTCTTTCTCCTCTTCTTTTTCCTCCTCCAAATCAGGTACCACCATCACCTGAGCCTCTTCTTCTGCTTCTTCCTCTTCATCTGCTAAGTAGTTCTGGTTCACTTCATCCTGATCATCCTGGAACAGTGACAAAACACAATGGCACATTCTACCAGCCACATATAAATGGAAAACAACTCAATATTTGGAGATGCTTCAAATTTCTACTTTCCCATAAACATACCCATTGTTACAAGAGACATATTTTCTTTCCTTTCTTTTGAAGGAAATAGTCATTCTATGACCTATTTTGACCTAATATCCTTTTCCATAGAGATGCAAATTTTGTTCTCAGCTTCAGGCATTATGGCTCTTCCCCAAGGACTGCTCCTGTCACTACTCTGTCCTGAGTCCTTGGCCTTTCTCTTTATTTTGTCTGGCTTGTCAGGACAGAGCTGAGCTCAGAGCTGGAGGATGGAGTAGTTTTATACACCCGCGTTGGTGATGGGAAATTCTCAGTCTAAACCAGCTTCATCCTAACACTCTGTACACTTTTAGCTGCTCCACTTTACCATCCCAAGTTGTGGCTAAAAACAGCCTGGGATAGACAGCAGGCAGAGAGGCCAACTGCTATAACCCTTCCTCAAAATTTAGACTGCCTTCCCAACAGTAACAAGAGATAGGGGGTTATTTGCTGCTTCTTTGTTACCTTTTCTGGAAGCTCTTTCTGCATTAAGCTGGTTTAACAGACCACTTGAGAGCTGGGACCCCAAGTGATACTTCCTTAGCCTCCACCCCGCCAAACCCCATACCCTAGGCAAAAACCTGGACACTAGTAAGTGCTCAGTACATATTTCTTGATTGACTGAATGTAACCATTACTTGAGGTCTGAAACTGTAATCTTCTCAGAGTGATTCTAAGAAAATTAAACAAAAAAGAAAAACCCAGACTTCACCAAGTGGTATTTCAAATGCCTCCCAGCCACAAGCTAGAGAGTTGGATCTTTGCTCTTTGTGGATCCGCTAAGGCTCGCTGCAACAGCAGAAAATGAAGCCACCCTCCCTCCTCTTTGCTGTCCAAATCTGAAGAGTGACAGGGCCTGTGCACCTGTTGGGGTTGGATGTGTGAAATGATAGAGACCAGGGGTTCCATGTTGCCCCCTCCCTGCCTGATTCATTGAAGGCCATTTAGAGGACACTCAGCTTAAAAAACTGCCATTAGTAGGGAGAAGGCTCAGAAAATTAGATTGTTCAGAATCAGGAAAAGTGATACAGAATGATAAGGCTCTACTATCAATATTCAGTCTGCCCAGTGCTATCTAGCTCTTGATTATAAGCATTCTCGAATTGCTGTGTAATTTGTTCAAATGTACAGCTTTATATCACATACCATATCAGAACTGACAGAGACCTTGAAGATTCACTTGTCCATCTGAGGCCCAGTGAGGAGACAGAATCTAACCAAAGCCACACAGCAAGTTTATGATAGAGCTGAACCTATGATAGTCCTAGTACCTATGTCTCTTGATACCTTGGACAATGATGCTTCCCCTTTATCACATTGAACACAAGTGCTTGGAGGTGGTTTAGCAGATTTATGGAGTACAACAAAATGTTAGATTCTGTGTTCCCAAGAGATTGTAGGTGCTTATAATTGAGGATTTCTGACTCTGACGTGGACTCACAGTGTAAGGCTTAGGAAAATAAACCCATCACTCAATATCGAATGGATTAATAAATGTTCTTTAATCTGTTTCACTTGAGTGTGAACATATGTACACATTTGTCTTCCCAAACTACATTCTGAATGCCCAGAGAGCAGGGTCCATATTTTTTAACTCCTTGATAGCCCACCACAATGCGGAACCCACAGTTAAGTAACCAGTGGGTACTCAACAAATTTCAATGATAACTGTCTCTCCCTTTGGGGAAATGCTGACACAGAGCTTATTGCCCTAACCTCAGCAGTCATGTGGACTGCAGTGAGTAGCCATCATGGCCCCCAGAGAATCTATTGCAACTGAGAATCTCAGAAAATTTAAAGTGGAATGTTTCATTGTGGAGTAATTTATATTCCCTTTATATTTTCTGAAAAACTTCCTTTTCTCTCCTTGTTGCCTATATGCTTGCCCTCCATCTCTGTTTCACAGAGAAAGCAGCTGGCTTTGGCCTCAGCCTGATCTTATTTGTAGATATGAGCTCTCATGCTAATCACATTAAAGATAGCTTATCATTAAAGCTTTACCCTCCTGAGAAGAATTAACCTTCTTGGAGCTAATTCCTCCACAGCCCTTACAGTGCCTGAGCATCAGGAACCTCAAATATTTTTTTCCTCTCCCCTGCTTCTAGGTATAAGAGAACCTCACAATGTACAGGAGAGACACTTTTGTGCAACTATTTAACAGAATCTTGTAGGAAATTCTTTAGGAATGAGAGGGTCTGTTTTTGTTAGTTTCCTAAAGTGGCACTGCCCTCATGTGATAGTGTGAGTGTACTAGGATATAAAAGTGGGTTTATGCTGGGGCCATCACGTTGCCCTAACAGGGAAGAGTCTGAAGGGCAGAAAGTAGCTCCATTTTTGAGCACGCTAAATATATAAACATATAAACAAATATATAAACAGTATGTCTTAAAAGACAAATTTGTGCCCTGAATTGAGTTATACCCTATAAACATTTGAACAGTTGGTTTATTTTATTTTTTATTTTTTATGTTTTTGGAGTCAAAAGGAAATTTTATTAGAGAAGGGGTAATGCTCCACAGAGTGTGGTCTCCTCTCAGAGGCAGAAAGTGAGAGGCACAGTGAGAGAGACAGTGAGGGAGAATAAAGGCATTGATAGGTACAGTTGGTTAATTTTAAAAGAGAAATTAGCACATAATTTTTCACTCTATCAAATAATTTCTTTTTAAATTTGATTATGCGTCCCCTATAAAGTACAAGATCCCTTGATGCACTGAAAAATCCAAATCAGTTGACAAATCATTGAAATTATATATAACTCTTTAGCAACATTACATAGAAAAGAAGCCAAGCAAGGAATAGTTATATATGCCCTACAGGTTGTGACTGCTCTAAGAGCTGCAAGGGACTTTGAGGATGTCAAAAGAAAGATTCTACAAATTGTGGCTGGAAAGTTAAGGGAAGCCCTCTGTAGGTAGATATGAAGATAGAAGAATTTGTGTTTTCCTCCACTGGTTGTTGACAGTCTTCACTTAACTCCCTGGTTATATAAGTGGTCATTCCCAAAGAAAAATGGATTAAGCTTTGTTTCCTCCTGAGGCCCAGATCACAATCCTTTTAGAGGGAGATTTTATAATACATCTCCCTTCAGAAAAGTGCTATGTGTGGTATATATTAAGGAATTAAAGCAAAGTAAACGCAAAGAAATTTTGGGTTCAAAGAAATTTGTAATGCACCCTGGAGATAAATGGAGACATTGATGGTGTGTGTGTGTGTGTGTGTGTGTGTGTGTGTGTGTGTGTGTGTGTGTTGGGCAGGGTGTGCTGGCAGGCAGGATGGCAATAATTTGTAGAGGGCCAGAGGGTTAGGGAGTTGCATTATGCAAATACAATGGAAAGAACACAAGGTTAGAAGTGAGAAAACTTGCATTCTCACTTTGGTTCTTCCACTTACTTACAAGTCCTCCTGTGCTCTGAGCCCTAGCTGCCTTCGTTACATAATGAAGAATTCTGGAGAGATGATGTCTAGGATTACTCCCAGCTTCTACCTAGGATTCTATGATTTTAGCTGTAGTTTGGAATTTCTACTTTGGAAAAGGAGCAGCTGGGTTCCTAAGAAGGTACCACCCAAAGGGACTGAGACAGCTGGGTAGGCAGTGCCTTTTGTTTCCTCTTCCCCTTCCTTTCTCTCTTGGCTAAATTTCCTGTTATCAGAATGAAACTTTTACTCCCAGTCTCTAAAAGGTCCGTTCAAATTGTAGACTCCCAAAAAACAATTTTTAGAAGCCTCTCATCCTCTAGACTATTTCCCTTCCCTTGTCTTTGTTCCATAGGAAGAAGGGTTTCTTCCTGCAACCCAGAAATATAAGGTGCAGTTGAGGTACTGGGAGTCACTGCTCACTCTTGAAATTATGGGCTTCCTTAAATTTCACTGTTTCTTCCCATCCCGAAGAAAAGCAGCCACAAGCCAATACCTACCCAACCCCCAATCTACCCCACTAAAAAATGGCAGCAAAGTTTTCTTTTCCCTGGGACTCACAAGTCTGTAGCGATAATCATAAGGAGAGGTCAGAGCCCTTCTGGACCGGAGCTGCCTTCTCATGGCTGTTCAGCGGGCAAGAAGTGGCAGAGGCGGGTAAAAGTGGATAAGAGTTCTGGAGCTTCTGCTGGTACAGGAGACACTGGTTTCTCAGGCCACTTGGCACCTAGTAAAAGTGAATCCTCCTGGCATGAGCCCTTCCCCAAAATAATCTAACATGCCCCTCTCCCATTGGTTGGCCCCCTTCCTTGAATCAAAGGAAAGCCCTATGGAAAGGCAAGCTCATCGTTAGAGGGAGAGGGAGATATTCTGGGTCACGAGGATAAGTGACTTCCCCCTCCGCCCCAATTCATATCTACTCTCACTCCCTGCCCTTCTCTAGTGCCTGAGATACTCTGGGCCCAATGGAAATCTTAGCTAGTGTTCTTCTCAACTGAGAGTTGAATATCAGTGTGTGCAGGGGTAAGGCATGGGTGGGAGCTGAGCATGAGGGGAGGTGGCCAAGAATAACTTTCTTTTTTCATAAGGCTGATCTCATGCAAAAGGATCTAGGGTGTTAGAAAAGATTCCCTTTGCTTTCCTTACCTCCCACCCCCACCCCATACACATCAAGCTACCTATAATGTTCCTTATTTGTGTCAATCCAGGGGCTCCTGAAAATGTGGATTGTGGGTCCTGATTTTAGAGGCCAGGTTTTTGCTTTATCCCTCCCCACCCTAAAGAAGGTCTTGGACATAAAGAAGCCTTTTTTAGCTCACATGTCAGAATGGCCCCATCAGTCACTGCTCCTTGCACACACACCCCTTGGAATCCTGGCCAAATTTCTGTAGTGCTTGAGATCTATATTTATCGCTTAGCATCAGGGCAGGGAACAAGCCAGAACTTTGCAGTGTCAGTTTCCCAGACATGTATAACTCCTGAAGCCAATGTGAGATCCAACAAAAGAAAAATTAATAGAAACAGCCAAGAACATTATATAGCATTTTTGGCCTATTTGGTTTATCCCGCTGAAGCCTGAGTAGAGTTTGTAATCCTTCTTTCACAAATCACCTCCCATTACCATCTGGTGCTGAGAATATTGCAGATACTGAGATTCTCTGAGCATATTCATAACCAAGAAAACCAGCACAGTAGCTTAGATAGATTTATTCATAATTCCAAGTCTAGGCTATTTTGATGCAGATAGCTCCAATAGTTGTTCATTTAAAATAAAGACTCCATTTACTAGATTGTTATTAATTAGGACTTTTCCTTAGCAGAATCTTCTCTCATACCTTGATTTAAGAAAAGAGACCACAGACAAAGAAAGAAACTCATTCCTCTTTTTGGATTTTAATAAAAGCTAGATATATTCCAAGGGATAACCTGGTCTCTGTAGACATTGACCTCTACCTCTTACACTTTTTGCACTTGAGCCTTTTGTGTGTTTCCTGATGTTAAGTATGAGAATTCTGAAGCCATTAGAAGTTTAAAAAAATAAAACAAGGGACAGGTTAACTGGTCTTGTCTCACTATGGCAAAAAAGAGAGAACAATCATGTTAGCAAGATTCAAAAAACCAAGAGTGGGGACAGCACTATTCACAATAGTCAAGATATGGAAACAACCTAAGTGTCTGTAAACAGATGAATGGATAGGATAAAGATGTGACATTATCTATCTATCTATCTATCTATCTATCTATCTATCTATCTATCTACACACACACACACACACATTATATATATAATATATATTATATATGTGTTATATATATACATATATATACATACATATATATGTGTATGTGTGTGTGTGTGTGTGTGTGTGTGTGTGTGTGTGTGTATATATACATGAATATTATTCTGCACGAGAAAGAAGAAAATCCTGCCATTAGTGACAATGGATAGAGCTTTAGGGCATTATGCAAAGTGAAATAAATCAGACAGAGAAAGATAAATACTGTATAATCTCCCTTATATGTACGTATAATTCTAAACAAACTCATAGAAACAGAGAGTAAAACGGTGGTTACCAGGGCTGGGGATGAGGGAATACTAAGCAGTTACTGTTTGGGTACAAAATCTCAAGGTGAGAAGATTGAAATAGTTCTGGAAATAGTGTGATGTTTACACAACAATTTGAATCTACTTAATGTCAATGAACTTTACATTTAAAAATGGTGAAGATAGGAACTGAGAAGATGGTCAAAGGGTACAAATTTCCAGTTGTGAGATGAATAAGTTCTGGGGATCTAATGTACAGCATGGTGATTATAGTTAATAATACTGTATTATGTACTTGAAGGTTGTTAAAAGAGTAGATCTTACTTGTTCTCACCATAAAATATGAATGGTAATTATGTGACATGATGTAGTGTTAACTGACATTATGCTGTATCTAAATGTATCAAATCACATTATACATCTTAAACTTACACAATTATATGTCAATTGTAATCTCAATAAAGCCAGAAAAAAACAAGAGTGGGAAGATAAAAGAGGACTTGGTTTAATGTGACCTTGGGTAACAAAATATTCCATTCTGCAGAATCTCTTATTCCCCAGCATTCTGGGTCATTTGCTATATACTTAATATATTTTGACTATAGCCCAGGCTGCCTTCTGGAATGCCAGTTGTTGGTTGGAGTAAAATGACAAAATCTCATAGGATCTCAAAGATAGAAATCTGTATGAGTCCACACTCAAAAAACTCTAGCTAAAGGAGGAACCATTTCTATCAATTCTGAATGAAGTCAATTTGCTTAACAATGCAGCAGACTGGAGCCAGAAGTGGCCAGTAGGACTGCAAATAAAGTAGTGGCTACAGAAGCAATAGAGGAGGGAGAAAAGAGAGGCTTTGAATATGACAGTAGATTAAAAGACAAATTATTCAAGTCTCTAAAACTATATGCCCAGTCCTTGAGCACAAGTGTTAGCAGCTGCTTCTATAAGCCCCTTTTTCTTGTTGCCTACTCCAGTAAAAGCACATGGTTGCTGATGGGGAACAGAAACAATCTTATGGACTAGGTCCTCCTGTTTCCAAAAGTAGGAAGAGATGGTAGCAGTCTTCAGAGAAATTTTGCCTCTACCATGAAGTGAACTAGTTTATGGCATCTGTTCTTGTGCAGTATTTAAATAATTGTGAGGGGTGGGAGGAGGGACTTGTCCCAGAACCATCAAAGAGCTGTTGTATATTTTACCTACCTAGGGATTTGCCAAATCTTCAGGGAGTCTCTGGGAGGTCATGTGCAGTGGAGCTTAAGAGCCACCCAAGAGTCAGCATCAGAGTTGCAGTTGGAATCACTCAGGCATTGCTGAGTGCTCTCTAGGACCCCAGACCCTTCTAGCATTCGTGACCATATGGACTCTGAAGTCATGGGTGAGGAAACTCCAGGCTTGCCTAGGGCCTGAGGCTGCCTGTGAAAGCTGCCCAGCATAGGGTGTCATCTTCGAAGTGCATGCAGGAGTGGGAATTCATTTGGGACTGCAAAAATCAAGGAAGACTTCCTGGACTAGGTGGGGATTGGGCTGTATCTTAAAGGGCAATCCTCCAAGCTGAATCAGCTACTGCCCAACTTTGATGATGCCAGTATGGTCCCTAGAGCCCAAAGTTCCCCTCCTGAACTACCAGCCTGTGAGTAGTGGCCAGCAGGCATGGCCAACAGGCTCACTGGCTAAGGCCAGAGGGTTTCCTTGACCTGAATGATCCAGATAATGGCCCCAGATCCCTAGTTCACTGGGTTCCAAGAAGAACCCTTAGCGCATTACATTCCTGAATAGTTTCCATCTGTGGAGTACAGTTGTACAATGAGAAATGCTTTCGTTTTAAGGGACTGAGGACCATGGGCTTGTGACTGTATAAGCCCAGACTCCCAGGGGAAAATGAAGGTTTAGGAAATTATGAGGTCCTTGTGGAGATTCAAGCCTATTTCCAGTCCCTAAAAGGCACAAATGAATATAATGCAGGCAAGAGATGTTGCTTCAAACAAACAACTAATTGGAATTAAGAGAAGAAGTGTGCAGAGGCCCCT
Organism: Eonycteris spelaea; assembly: GCA_003508835.1. Lineage (NCBI taxonomy): Eukaryota > Metazoa > Chordata > Mammalia > Chiroptera > Pteropodidae > Eonycteris > Eonycteris spelaea. The sequence continues at coordinate 234,093 of PUFA01000534.1, forward strand.
AATGAATGGATATGCTAATTGGTCTTCTTTGCTACCCCTTAAGCTTTGACTGTGACATAGACTAGCCTATTAGATGCCTCCTCTGTAATAGCTGCTGAATGCTAGGGCTCTTTATTGCCACGGTAACCTTAATGTCTAGAGTCTAGCTGAGCCCCAATCTCCTAATTTACTACTCAGGTGGCTACAGTTCCTTGGGTTTTATTATTCTTCATGCCCCAAGTACCAGAGTGGCAGTGAATCATGCTTATTCATCGTCTGCACCGCCCATGGTGTCTTTGAATAAGTTAGGGTGTCTCTTACTGTGTATAATGAGCAGATTATTAAGTTAGAGCCTATTTCTGCCTTCACTAGACTGGTGCCTCTCAGAAACCCAATGTATCTCTCTGTTTTCTTACCTGCTGCATTAAATGGCTTTTGGCAAGCAGAGTGATGGCACTGCAGTAGGCCCAGCCTCCCAGAAGCCTGTGCTTGCTGACTGGGAGGAGCAGAAGAATATAGGTGGGGCAGTACCCACTGGGAGAATGAAACTTTCAGACACATGCCATCAAAAGGGAGCAGTTGGAGAGGGAGAAGAGTCATTGCAGAGAGGGTCCTGGATGGGAACTGTGGTGCTAGAAGTTTCAGTCCTCTAGAGTTAGTGGTATGGCCTGGGTGGAAAAGGAAATCCTTTTTCTGAGTAACTCCAGAGGAAGGAAATAGCCCCAAAGGCTAGAAGGTACCAGGAGGAACACTTCACATTATTTTATAAAAGACCTTTGTTAAAAAGAAAAAAAAAAGCTGGTTACAGAAACCAGCTCCTTGTCACTGGAGCTGCCCAAGTTTGGTATTTCATTACAGAGATGTTTAAGCATGCATGGACAGGGGGTGAGGACTAGGATGGAGGGCTTTACTAGATGACCTTTTAGAACTTTTCCAACTTTGAAATCCTATGTGTCTATGTACAATGCTGTTTCATTTATCAGGACATATGCTAAATTTGATGATACTTTATATGTACATGTTCTTACTCCAACAGTACATATGCCAAAATTGGGGTGATACTCTATATATGTTTGTCTGTGTCTATCTCCTGGCATAAATGAAGCTTTGCAACAGGTGCAGATATTTTCCTGATGCCTCTGTCACTAAGAAATGGGCAACTTGAAACTAAAGATAAGTTGTACAATAAACCCTTGCCCCCTGCCAAATTACAAATGATCATTGCTAGCAGGAGAACGTCTTGGGTTTTGTGGGGTTTTTAAAATTTTATTTTACTGCGGCATTTGACTGACATTCTCATGGGATAATTGGTAGACTAGAGAAAACTGTAGGCTACACAAATTTGGAACATCTTTACACAACATGTTTTTTTCTTTCTTATTGGGAATGAAGGGTGTAGGATGGGGGTGAGAGGCTTTCTTGAACTAGATATATCTAAGTGGTGGCATTTTAGTTTAATGACAGGTTGGGCAGAGAGCAGTAAACAGAACGATAGTCAATCAAGTGTGCCAAGCACAGAAGGGGCTGTTAGGCAAAATTGTTCTTTTCCACCAACCCCTGCAAAGCTGTCTAATATCAAGCAGCAGCATTTTCCCCACAAAGGATAGTTATATTAATCCAACCTGAATCCACTCTGGATTCAGAAAACACTAGCCAGATATCACAGTGGCCCTCAGCTACTTGTTAAATCAAAATTAAATCCATAAGCTTAGGGTCTCTCAATCAATAATCCTGCTCAGTTAGTCACTTGCTGTAAGACCACAGGAATGCCAATTGATTTCTCTGTTGCACCATCTCTCCTCCTTGAAAGAGAATAATTCCAGTGCCCCTGCTTTCTCACTGTCAGGAATGCCGTGGAGCTGGAACATTTCAGAAGAAAATGGCAAGAGGATTCTGAAGCTGGGTGGGATTATTGCTCATTAAGGAGTATACTATAGTGTTTTAAAAGTATAAGCTCTACAATTGGAACTGTATTTGAATCCAGTTCCCATTCTTAATAGCTGTGTAACCTTGAGGGAAGTTACCTCACTTCTCTGAGTCTCAATTTCCCCACTTGGATTGGAATAAGGATTAAACAATATAATTTATATAAAGTGCTTGGCTTAGTTCACTCAATAATAATTTTATTGATAATAATATAAACAAACAAACCAGACAAACAAAAATGCCTTGTTCTTTTTCAAGGGCTCTTCATCACAAGGCCAACGACCTGAATGGTAAAGGGAGTAAGCCTCCTAAGGTTGGAGGCAGTGACCGCATTTGGCCTACTAATGTCTCTAATGCTAGGAATTTGGGGCCAGGCAAGAGGGTGTGTGTATTTGGAGATAGAGTGAGAGGTGAATGCTGAAGATAGACAAGCTAAGACTGGGGTGAGTCAATATTCTGGAGGTAGATAAGGCCTTTGAGGACCCTCATTCATATCATACAATGTAAAACAGTGTTTCAGACTATGGTGCCTCAAGAATCACCATAAAAGTTTGTTAAATATGTGTATTCCTGATTACTCCACAGATTACTTATTAATTTCAAGATGTTTGGAAAATACTTTGAAAAATTTAGATATGGAATTGATATTGGATAATATTATTCTATCAATGTTACATTTCATGGCTGTGATAATGGTGTTATACAAGAGAATGTGTGAATGCTCTCATTCTTAAGAGATACATGCTGAAGTATTTAGGTACAAAGTGAAGTGATACCCACAATTTAACTTCAAATGTTGTAGCCAAATACATACAAATAAAAAGATATTTTTATTACATATGTTTGTGTTTTGTTATAGAGAGAGAGAGAGCATGTGTGCAAATCTAAAATGCTAACAATTTCTAGGTAAAAGGGTATGTTGGTATTCAACATGGTTTACTTTCAAATTTTTCCAAATAAAAAGTTGAGGATAAAACACAAATCCTTTCCTACAGCTCCATCTCAGATGTGCCTTCTTATATCCCCCAACACTCCCTAACTCTTACCTTATATCTCCTATCCTGGAGCAACTGGAGATAGTTGGTATTAAAGAAACATGAAATCAGGGAAAGCTTCATGAAGGCAGCTACATCTGAGCTTAGCCTCCAGGAATGGAGCGGAATTTTACAAGCAGAGATAGCAGGGAAAGAACTTTCCAGAAAGCAACAATTCAAGTGAAGTTCAAAGAATATAGAACAGAGGTCCTCGACTTTGGTGTGCACAGAGTTAGTTGAGGAGATTGTTAACTATGCAGATTCTCTGATCCTAAATCCAAAATTCTGATGCTATAGTTCTGAAGTAGGGCTCAGAACTTTGAAGGTTTAAAAAATATTAAAATTAATCAATGCAGGGGTTCAAAGACCATTACTTGGGAATCTTAAAGTTCCCACTCCTCTGCCTCCTTGAATAGGCATAGACAGTTGCCTATTCCACATACATAGAGAACTGGCCATCTCTCTTCTGTTCAGCTGAATCTCTTATACATGAATTGTCAATGTGGCTGATGTAAACCTTTGGAGGGAAGTCCTCTGTACTAGACCTGGTAGTCATGGTATCTGCCATGTACAATACTCTGATCACTGCCTCCTGCTCAGGAAAATAAATCCAGATAGTCATGGCATAAGGGTGACCTTGATTGTACCAGGAATAGGCCCCAATATTTGTTGACAGATGAGGTAGCTAGGCACAAAGAGCTCTGCCCAATGAGACTGATAGTTACAAGCTAAGGCAATCCCACCAGGACCTTGTGGAATTCTTCCTGCAGACTATGGAGAGAATTTTCTAGTCAGTGGCAAGAGGAGAATAGAACGAACTTACAGAAGGAAGCAGGTACATTATACAAGTAGAAGAGAACATGACACTGATGACTGTAACTGCTTTGGAATCTTGTAGCTTTACAGGCTATCTTTATCACAATCTTTATTCTCTTGAGGTATCCTAAGTGGACCTCTGTTTTCTATGATAAAAGAATTAAATTAATGTTCCTTCTATGAGGTTCCAAGTTCTTAGAGAACTCCTAATGACCACACTAAAAAAGAAAATGTCTCAACTGCTGTTGCTACTGGAGCTGGCAGGACAGAAATAAGCTAATTATTTCCTTGTCTCTTGCCTATTAAAGCAGACATACAAGTCAAGAAAGGAAACCCTGAGCCCATTTTCTTGAGATCCTCCCTATCTTATAGATGCCTGTGTCCCAAATGCTGCCCCCCTTTTCTGTCTTCAGTCCTCCTTGCTTGGTTCAGTGTTATGGAAACCCCACCTTGTGTAGTCCTTTCCTAAATTGTTTTCTTCCCACTACTCTGGCCCCAATCCAAGCAGAGCCCAGCTTGGTAAACCCATGCTCAGAGGTCAAGAAGTGAGACAATCATCCTCTGTTCAGACAAGAACAACAGCTGCTGGACGGGGTCAGGGAGGTGATAGCTGAAAGTTGTGGTTGTTTCATTGGTCAAGATTCTGCCAGTGGCCCAGTTGGCCAGGGGAACCAGCCATCTACCTGGGCTCTACTATCTCAGGCCCAAAGATACCTATACATGGTAGACTTTGGATGCAGGGAGATGAAAGAAAAACCTGGTCCAGTCAGATTTTTGGACTCCCAGTCCCCAGGTCTTTGATGTACACCAGTCTTTACGTCATCCTTCCACTCAGCCTTTGTGGTTGGAAGCATGATATGGCTTGGCATTGACTTTGCCATACCCTTTCCCTCCTGAGATTCTGTTTTCTGGCCAGGATTACCAAAAGTTGTTAAAAGGAAGAATTATCATCTTAAAGTTACCACTCCTCTACCTCCTTGAAACTAGGGCACTGTTCTCTGAACTCACTAATTATACAGGGTAGGGAGAGGAATTCTAGCCCCAGATCTGTTATAAATGCAGTGCAACCTTGGAATAGTTAGTTACTTAAACTCTTTGGACCTCAGTTTCCTCAAAGGGCTATTGTGATTATAGCATGTAATCACTTGGTGAAAGTGCTAGACAAATCATCAGGCCTTCTGGTTGAGCAGTCCTCTGGAGACATAAGTGGGGATGATCTCTTTCCTCCACAGCCTTGTATTTCTCCTCTCCCCAATGTTTGTCTAACATTCCAACATTGTTGAAGATAAAGTTTTTAGATAATGACAGCAAAAGACCTATATGAACAAAAGGGATACTTGGGACTCCCAAGGTTAGAAAGCTGAACTGCATCTGCTTTATACAACTAATCTGGGGGTTAGAAATATATGGAAAATGTGATCTTGGGATCCTACCAGTGTACACCCCATGAACCTAGATGACTTTTGATGTGGAGGGTGGCAAGTAACCCCCCAAAGAACTAAACCTAGCTGGTTATGCAAGAGCCATAGCCCCGGGAAAATCACATGACTAAGAAGATAGGATGATAGACTAAGATAGGAGACAGAAGGAAAGATAATCAAATATTTTATACCTCTTCTCTGCTTAATGGGACACCCAAATCATCTAACTTGAGAAATATGGTCAGGTCTGGTGAAAAGTTACGGGGGAAGAGCAGGGAGGAATGACATCATATGATGCAGCAACTACCCTTGAGTACAGCTCAGGAAGCAACACCATCCTAGGAAAAGAGTGTGGGCTCCAGAGCCAAACAAACTTGGGTAAAATTCCCAGTTCTGATACTTCCCACCCGTGTGACTATCAAAACATGACACACAGTGTAAACATACATATTCCTTACTGTTAAAGTGTACAGCTGAAACTTATTGGATTTTGTTAACCAATGTCACCATAAAATAATTAATTAATTATTTTTTTTAAATTAGATGTTCTGGGATTTTTAAAAATTTTTTTAAAATTGTAGTTGACATACAATATTATATTAACTTTAATTGTACAATATAGTAATTAGACATTTATATACTTTATGAAGTGATCACCATAATAAGTCTAGTATCCATTTGGCACTATACATAGTTATTACAACATTGTTTTTTAATTTAATTTTTGTTCAATTACAGTTAACATACAATATATTAGTTTCAGGTGTACAATATAATAATTAGACACTTATATAACTTACAACATGACTATCCCGATAAGTCTAGTACCCATCCAACACCATACATAATTATAATATTATTGACTATATTCCCTATGCTATTATACTTAACATCCCTGTGACTACTTTGTAACTACCAATTTGTACCACTTAATCTTTGCCCCCTTCACCATCTCTCCAATCTCCCTCCCATCTGGCAACCATCAAAATGTTCTCTGTATTTCTGAGTTTGTTTCTGTTTTCTTTGTTTATTTAGTCTTTTAATTCCACATATAAATAAATCATGTGATATTTGTCTTTCTCTGTATGACTTATTTCATTTAGGATAATACTCTTTAGGTCCATCCATGTTGTTACAAGATGGCAATA